>JAQQZS010000012.1:34598774-34609652 GCA_030068045.1 Platyallabes tihoni | reverse complement strand
TTTGTGTTTACTTGTGTTATCTTTGACTAATAGTTAAATGTGTTTGATGATCAGAAACATTTTGTGTGACAAACATATTATTATTCCTGTTTTTATTGTCGTCCTGTTCGAGCCTGTGTGTCTGTGTGTGGTTTGACCTGACCTACATATAATTTTTAAAACCCATCTAATGTTGTAGTGAGAGTTCTCCCTGAACTACGAGTTTTAAAAAAAAAAAAAAGGCTCTGGTATTGTTTACATGTGTCTATGTAGAACCAGACGCAGCAGCACCAGCAGACCCAGGCGCAGACGCAAACGCAGGCGCAGCAGGCGCCGTCGCAGCAGAGCTCGGCTCAGACCAACGGCACTTCTGGGGCGACCACTGGACCCTCCATGCAGCACGCAAGCCAGGAGCAGGGGCCCCCGAACAAGAAGAGCCGCACCACCGGGGCCAACGTGCTCCAGACGGACTACCAGGTGTGGTTTTGTGTTTTTTGTTTTGCTGTCCAACACACTGTAAGTACACTTAGCTACAGTAACTAGGAGCACTGTGAAGATCCGCAGAAAATGAGTCCCCTGTGTTTTGTGTATAAGTAGAAAGGGCTGCTACATCTGTGTCGTTACAACTTCTTTGCCTCGATACTTACCAAGAATTTTTTTCAAAGATTTTCCATTGACCCTGGTATTATGAAACAAGCATTAAGATTTACTAGCACGAGTGTAAGCAATCTTTTGCTAGACGAGGGTAAGTCACACTTTTGGATGCAAAGGATGGATTAGGTTCATGTGCGTATTTAGAAACCGTGTGTGTGTGTGTGTGTGTGTGAAAGAGCACGAGAAGGAATTTAAGAGAAAGTCTTTAGCTAATCATATAAAGCTTTTAGCCTAACCACTTTTTTTTTGTTTTTTTTTGCTGTAGTAAATGAACAGATTAGTAAAAGATCTCACAGTTACACATGTCCCAAACGTATGAGTACTGCAATGAGTCAGAGGTGCAATACCATGGACTTTGCTCTGAGTGTGTAAGTGTGTGTGTGTGAGTGTGCGTGTGAGTGGTCTACTACACCTCACCCTAACCCTAACCTCAGCGTTATCTAATATACAGCATTGTATGAGAGAGAAGGAGAAACATTAGTTGTTCATTTCCTGTGGAGAAAACACTTTGGCATGTTGAAAGTTTTCGTTTTTTTATTTTTTAATAGTTGCCTTTTGAGAGCTGGACGATGTTCCACATGCAAACCAGCTTTTATACTTTCAAAAGCTTGATTAGCATTATTAACCCCCTTTTTTTAATCCCGATCTTATCTGTTTGTTTGTTTGTTTGTTTGCTTGTGTTTTTCAGCACTCCAGCTCGCGCCTTGGTTACCAAAGCAACGTCCAAGGCACCACCCAGTCTCAAAGCACTATGGGATATTCGTCCACATCTCAGCAAAGCTCCCAGTACTCGCATCAGTCTCACCGCTACTAAGGCGCGGAAACATTGACGGCTCGCGGTAATCCGCAATTGCAAACGCAAGTCTTGCTGCCATTCCTTATGAACTTGTAAAGACTTCCTTCTCCCTGCCTTCGCACCTTCTTATTCACATTTCACACTTATACACCTCTAAGTTTTTTTCAGCTAATTCTTACTAGCATCTCCAATACCAGCAGCATTAGCAGTAGCTCACTTGTCATGGACCAGAGAGCTAAGATGTCATTACTGAAGCAGCACCCTCTATACTCACCGACACAACCCAGGAGCCTTGGAGCTCAAATGAACCTTGTGATGAGAAGCAAAACTAGCGTCCTAACCCTCGGTTTAAAACAATTCTCAGAACTATATTTCATATATTTACTTTTATTTATTCGGCACAGACTTTTATCCAAAGTGATAACTACTGAGGCAGGACACAATACGAGTGTTTAGCCAAGCAGGTGAGGTTGAAGGACTTTTCTCCAGGGCCAGGGAGTGGCAGTCCTCGGGTTCAAACTGACCACCACATGGGCAGTGCTTCAAAGCAGAGAGCCCAGAACCTCAATATGTTTTCTAAAACAACATAGTGTCCATATGGATCCAGTTTGTGAAAAAAACTTCAGTTTTGGCAGATCAAGTCCCTAAAACCAATCAAACTGTCAGTGGGGCCTCCTCGGTCACCCCTCCAAAACAAGCCATTTGACTCCTGTGTCTTTAAAAGTGCACCTTTAGCTTCCATCAAGAATCAGTTTGCAAGCCCCTGGGTTCCCATCAAGGATCAATCCTGACCTCTTGGGTTTTCATCAAGAACCAGTCGCCACCCCCTGGGTTTTCAACAGGAAGGAGTCTCCAAGCTCCTGGGTTTCCATCACGAATCAGTCCATAAGTCCTTGGTTTCCACCAAGGATCAATATCTAACCACCTGGGTTTTCATTAAAAATCAGTCCCGACACCCCTGGGTTTCCATCAAGAATCAGTAACGACCTCTTCGGTTTTTATCAGGAATGAGTCTCCAGCTTCTGGGTTTCCATCACGAACCAGAACCTAAGTCCTCGGTTTTCATCAAGGATCAGTCTCCAACTGCCTGGGTTTTCATAAATAATCGATCTCCAAGCTCCTGCGTTTTCATCACAAATCAGACACAATCCGTTTGGTTTCCACCAAGAATCAATCCCCAACCCCCCTATATTTTCATCAAGAATCAGTTTTTAAGCCCTGGGTTTCCATCAAGAATCAGGCCCCAGGCTTTAAGTTTCTCATCAAACATCAGCCCCAAAGCCTTCCAGTGTTCTGAAGAACCATACTTCAGAAGATGAAATATCATTCTGGGTTTACTCTTGGGTTTTTGGGCTTCCATCTGCAACCACTCCCCAAGACCTTGGGTGTGCATCAAGAACCAGTACCCAGGTCCCTCAGTTTTCACCTAGAACTAGTCCTCAGAATGCTTGGCTTCCAATCAGAACCATCCCCCAGATTTCTCAGTTTACTTCCAGAACCAGTCTTCAAGAAACTGGGTTTCATTATGGGTCCACTTTTGGGCTTTCATTAAAACCCATTCTCCAGGATTCTTGGTTTACATTAAAAAAAAAAGTTTCCATCCATAACTAATCTACAAACCACCTGGTTGCCACCCAGAACCATTCATCAAAACCTTCACAAATAGATAGATTGTCAAACTCCTTGGATCCAGTGTGCTGCACAACAATGTGAGCTCCCAGATCCTGCAGTATTTATGTGATCCAAAATGAACTAATGATCCAAACCCTGGAGTTTTCATTCAGAAAAACGGCTGTCTAAATGGATTTCTTTAAACCTCTATTTTTTATGAAGAACCTTGACTTTTCTCAGTCAGTAATCTAAATCTTTAGTATCTCTACTGAAATCTCTATCAAAACTATTAATGTTCTAGTTGATTCTTATGCGCAGCTTTTTTTTTAGGAGAGAATAAGTCCTTTGAATGTACGGTTTCCAATCCACCAACCCACAACACCTGCTACAGTTCCAGTCCTCCACACATTTGTTTTTTCTGCCTGTAAGCTGTCCTGTTGGAAAAGGTGAGGGTCTCGACAGAACCTGCCATTAGGACCTACAGTGTCCGTACAGGACGCATCCCGATTGTGCTCTGGTCCAACGACCGGCTACACACCTGCAATACGGAGGCTAATACAGTACAAACCAAATATCTCTCCTCTCCAGTATCTGTCTGATTTGTTTAGTTTGTTTGTTTTTGTTACACATTCTGTTGTCCCTTCACGTGTAACACCACGTGCACATTATAGACACTGAAGAACAAAAAACTTTGAAGATAGAGGACTGGCGACTGGCCCTTATCAGAGCCATGATATGTCTTCATGCATGTGCAGAGCGCCTTTACTTACTTTTCCACTACAGACCTGGAGGCTTTGACCTTCAAGGTTTTTGTTCTTTTGTAAATATTTAATTCTGATATCTGAAGACTGCCGAGGAAACCCTTTACTTTTACGAATCTTTTGTCGATTCTCGTTTCATTCACAGTGATGGACGGTAAATATCAACGACAGATTCCTTTGTCAGGAAAATGAAGCAAAGCGAAAGGAAAAAAAACGTCTTTGATCGTTCGACGTATACATTTGAAACTTTTTATTTTTATTTTTTGGCCATGGGATAAAATTACGTGTATCAACATTTGTCTCTACAAGAGAGTGTGTATGTACGAGTGTCTATGTTTTTGTTACAGTGTTTGAGGCAGCTCCGGTGACTGTTACCTCCTGTTTGATATTTTATCATTTTAGATTTTTTGCTATTTTTATTATTGGTTTTGAAGTTGGCTTTGATTTTTTGTTGTTGCTGTTGTTGTTGTTCACCACTCTGTGTGTAGACTCGCATTTGAAGCAGCGCTGTAAAAAAAAGAACGAAAAAAAAAAGAGCTTGAGGTCCTTCAAGCCGGGTGGACGGGGAACTAAAATTGTCCCTTTAATGCTAGTCCAAGCTCTGTTTTCCCTGTTTGCCAAATCCTGACCTCAGCCAGATTAAGTCTCGAGTCGAGAAGAAACATGCCAGACCTGATAAGTGCACTGAAAATGTTGGAAACACTGACATCTTCTGGGGGTTTGAGAGAACCGCACGACTCTCAGAGCTGTCGACTAAATGGCACTTCTGCACTCTGTACCCAATGGACGTCAGCAATGGCTGTGAAGTAGACTCGGGGGACACTGGTGCATGTAGCTGACCTGAGACCTGCTAAAGACCAATGAACAATGGCCATCAGATGAGCAAAACGGCACTGATCTCTGTTCAGGTTGATTCCGGATGCACTGACCTGAAAGTACATGTTCATTTTCATCTAATGTGAGTTTACAGCCGCAATATTTAAAGGAGGACTTCACTCTGATATGATAACAGTGTTAGTGTGCACATATTACCGCCAACGTAAGGAGTGGTTAAATTCATTATTTAAATTCATTATTAACAGTTATAATTCAAACTCTTTCAAATATTGCTCTGCAGGAAGTTATTAAAAGGTCCCGTTCAAAATCTTGTATACTTATAACAAATGAAAATGAGCCAGCACTTAAAATAGATATTAACACACTCTTAAAAGTTTTCTTTAGTGATTGTGCAAAATAAAAGACCTCTTTTAATGAGGAAAAACTGTTTCATTATGGGTTCCTGCAGTGAGACAGCTGAAAACCCCATGAGAGTTCAAAACCTAATAGGACAAACTGGAACTCTTATAGATGAGGATATCTTTTAAGATTTTTTTTTTTTAAGTTTAGTTTAATATGTTTAATGAGGGACCGCTGAAAAACCCTTAAAGATTTTGTAGTATTTTGAGTGTGGATACTTTAAACAAATAAATAATAATAATAATAATAATAATAATAATTTTATTTAAATTTTAATTTAATTTTAAATTTAAAAGATTTATGAAAAGAAAGATCACACTTTTAAACAAACGGGTTCTTCAAAAGTTCATATAATAAAAATTTCTAATTAGAGCAAAGATAAGTGAGGTCTAATGAAGAATAATTACTGCTAAACAGTTGTAATTTACATGATTAGCGAAAAAAAAAAAAAACTTTTTTAAATGGTTCTTCCAAAAACAAAAGCACCTGGAGCACAGAATTTATCATTATGGGGTTTCTACTTGGGAACCTTCCTATTAGAGGAAAGGTGTTCCTCCAGAAGCACAACTGAAGGACAAGTGAAAATTTTATTATTAAGTGTGTATATTTCGAATTTTTACGAATTTTTTAATTTCTTTAGAAAAAAAAGAAGGAACCCATCCTGATTGGGAAATGCTGTTGTAAAGCTTTTTAGATTTAATGGTTTTCAAAAATAACAATTGAAGAACTCTTGATGCTTCATAATATTCAAAGTTTTTACAATTTATTTTTTAAGAGCATTTACTCAACAAAAGTCAGTGGGTGTGTCTGCGAGTTCTGTTAGGAAACTCTCGCACATCATAACACAAAATCACAAACTACATGGGTTAACATTTACATTAAGTAACGTTTTGTTTAACACTTAGGCAGCTTAACGTCACTATCATACACGGTTAGCATATTTCGAGTGAAATGTTCCTTTAACGCTGGTTACTGACTAGCCCTGGCAAGACTCGAGCGTTACTTAACTGTCAAAAGTAATAGTATGTTAAAAAAAAATGTTAAAAAAATAGTTCCCGCCCACTTAGCTCTTTGGCTCCACCCTGAAAATATCTCAAGAGTTTGTTTAATTCAAAAGGCTGTTTTATGCACTGTTTTATAGCTTTAACATGTTCCGTGACTGAAAAACATCATTTGCGTAAACGCTCAAATATGAAATAATTCATATACAGTAAATATAAATCTGCTTTTTAAACAATTATGTACTTTTATTCTTGACAGGAAAATAACGACTATTATAATATACTACATTCTAGATGCTTACGATGGTTTTCCTGAAACTTTTTTCACTTCAGTTCACACTTAAAAAAAATTTTTAAATAAAATAAAACAAAATTGACCAGCAGTCCAGCCCGACCTCTGAACTTCTTCCCTACAGTGTGTTTTTTCTTCTTCTCTTCCTCCTGAGATGCATCCAGAGCGCGTTTTTTTTTATTTTTTTTTTTTTATAAAAAGCTTAAAAGCGAGGTGAACGGTGTAGTGTCGTCCTGTCGCCGTGTCCTCTCTACGTGGGACACTAAACCTTCAAACCTTCACACTTTTCCTATGCAAACGAAACGACAAACGAAACAAACAAACCCTACCTGAAAAGCGTCGACTTTTGCAGGAGCCTCAAATTTAAACCACAGCAGCGAAAATATCACCGTATTTCTTACTATCGACTTCTTTTCTTTTTAATAACAAACATTTTGAGGGATTTGTAACTTAACGTACAAACTGAAAATTCTGACATGAAGTCATTGAGAGTGTTTTTTTTCTTTTCTTTTTATACTCTATGCTGTATTGTTATAACATATTAAGATCGACTGTAAAAAAAAATGGCATGTATATTAATTCTACATGATCGTATTTATTATCTTCACACACTTATTTATATATATATATATATATATATATATAAAAATCTACAGTATATATATATATTAATGTTTAGATCTGTCTCAGGCCTGACACTGAGGTCGGAGACGTCTGTTTTACTAAACGAAATCATTGTTTTCAGGTCGTTTGTATTTCTTTATTTTCCTCTCTAATGTAGTCTGAAGGTATAAATGCTCGCCGTAAGCCTTTATATACTGAGTTGTACATAGTCACTGAGGTAGTAGGTGATTATTCATGCACTGAGCTCCATTTCGCAGAAGGCACCAGTCCTCTTAGGGTCGGGGTTTACCAAGCTGAAGGAGCTGCGCGGGGAGGCGGCGAGGGTGGGGGTGGGGGGGTGGGGATGGGGAGTTTTAAATGGACTTTGTGTCTGTCAAGCTTTTAGAAGTGTTCACTAATGAGTGTGCAATTTTTTATTTCAGCTAAAACATTTCAGCATGTTGACAGTGCCTTTTTTTTGTTTTGTTTTGTTTTAAAGCTATTCGTTCCAGTACTGTTTTTTTTTTAATATGCCTTTGTTCACTTTCAATAAAAATGTCCAGTAACATTCTAGAATGTAGAAAATAAATACAAACTTGTGTCCAAACTTTTCAAAAGTCAAAAGTTTGGACACACCTCGTTCTTCAATGTTTCTTGTTTTTTTTTGGTAATCTACCTTCTGGAATATTAATGTTTTTTTTCCTTTTTAGTTTTAGTTTTAAAACAACACATATGGAATGATGCAACAGCAACATTTTTTAAGACATGAAGGTCAAGAATAGTTCTTGCAAGAACAATTCTGTCAAGTGCATTTGCAAAACCCATCAAACACCATGATGAAACTATCTGTCCTGGAAAGCAAGACCAAAACTTACCTCTGCTGCAGAGGAGAGGTTCATTTAGAGTCACCAGCCTCAGAAATCACCTCAGATTAGAGGCGTTATCAAGGCTTTACAAGAGCATAAGTAGCAGAAACATCTCAACATCAACTGTTGAAGGGAGATTATTGCAAATTTTGGACGCCTTCGGTATTGTTTTACTGTGTAGAAAGAAATAAAAATCAGGAAAGACCACAGAATTATAAGGTTTGTCCAAACTTTTTAACTGGTATTGTATCCATAGTTACATTGTTTTGTGTAATATTTCTCTGTTGCAATGTTTTACATTTCATTTCCCGCCTCACTCCGACATGAATGCTAAATGACATCCTGTTCACTATACACAGTCTGTTCACTTCATTACATTTGTTGTGGTATCTTAGACTATAATAATCTACATGTTTGGAATGACTTAACTACTACTTAACGGCATACCGCATGTTTACCTTTTTATTTTTCTTAAGAAACTTAAGAGTTAATTCTTAACAAATGTAATTCTGTTAAGTTATGAAGTTTTAGGAAATATGCTTTACACATGGTTCAGTTCCCACAGCTTAAAGTACTCAGGCATTAGATGGTAAGCCTTTAAATGTGTAGATTTGTAGTGGGGGTTTTTTTACACACAGTTTTTATAGATATTTTCTAGCTAGGGCGAATGCTAATTAGCTGTTTTTAAGCTGGTTTTGTACTGTGAAAATGCACTTAAATACATAATACAAAGGTCTAACACAAAACATCTTATCATGTTAAATATGTCCACATTTTATGTACAGTATAAATAACATGGATTGGCACCCTGTCCAGGGTGTACCCTGCCTTGTGCCCTAAGCCTCCTGGGATAGGCTCCAGGTCCCCGCGACCCTGAATAGAGGATAAAGCGGTATAGAGGATGAATGGATGAATGAATTTTTTTTTAATCTAATCTTGACGCTTTGCTAGTAAGGTAAAGCGAATCACATAGCACATATCACATCAGCCGTCATTTAAATTGGAGGTACAGTTTCAGAATTTAAGAGTACTTTGTGAATGATCATGGTGAATGTTTTTCAATTAGCTTGAAATTTCAGGGGTTTAAGCGAGATTAAGTGAACAAGGTAGTGTTAAAAAAAAACAGTACTGGAACTCAAGCAGTGTGTTTCAACCTTGGTTAAAATTCGCACACGGAACACACTCATGCCTTTGTTTTGTTTTATGAGATTTTTATATTGTCTGATTTGTTTGTATGCTGTTTTTTTTTTCATGTTATGTTTGATTCTGCACATGCATGTAATAACTTACGGAGTGGGACGTATTTAGTAAAAATTTTCAGTGTGTGGAATTCTGAAAGTTTCTGTGTGTAGTCCTGCTAACATTAGCATCTTTTTTTTAATTGTTGTTTTATTTTTGTTGTTTTATTTTAACGATGTCCTCTTTTTGCGTGAATTTTAACTGTACATAAGAACTCTTCACTGAAACATAACTTTATGGTATTTGTTTTTTAATGCACTGTTATTGCTAAACTATTTAGTGGTAAATGATTAAAAAAAAGTATTTAAAAGTTTTTATTGTCTTGTTTAGGGACTAAAGACATGGCAGTTCTATAAAAGTTAGACAGTGCTTTTTAACAGAATACTTATTGTAAATGTGTAGAAATATAAAGCCTCTGAATGTTGTATGCAAATAAGTGGGTGGAGCCTAAAGGCCTCGGCCATGTCACTCTGTCCCCCTTTTTTTTTTTATAATAGAGGATGCATGTATTTGTCCTTTTTTTAAAATTTTGAATTAAAGAAAAAAAACCCACAGCACTTAAATCATCATTGCCGACCCATTTTGCGTCCTGACCGAGCACTCGGCGGTTCGGCTCACACTTATCTTCAGTTTAAACTCAGATTGCAGTCGCGCTCCTGCCGTTAACTTCAACACATTTCACTGCTAATGTTAGCTGATAGATTCTGGTGAATTCCTCCAAAAGATTTGACCTTGGAGACTTACAGACCTGAGAAAGTGTTGCTCGTTGTTAATATTAACTTGTGCTTAAATAGTCAAGACTTAATTGTATTTTTTTTTTTTACTTAAATTTTATAGCGAATTACCTTTACCTAATTTATATTGAAGCTAAAAACCCTCTTTTTGCTTCACAGTGTCTGTTCAAGTGATATCAGAGATATAATAAGTTGTTATTACATGTTATGTTAGACAGCAAAGTAACTTTATCTAGCCAGCTAATACTGTCACGTTCTTAAACCTAAAGCTAACTCGAAATCATTTCTGAAACGGAACTCTGACTAACACACACTGATCCGCCATTACATTATCATCACCTGCCTTATATTGAGTAGGGCCCCTTTCTGCAACCTTACCAATGAGGCATTGTGTGTTCTGACTCCTTTCATTCAGAACCAGCATGAACCTTTTCCTCAATCTGATCTAAACGGGCCAGGCTTTACTCCCCATGTGTGAATGCACTTGAGCCTTGGCCATCCATCACACTGTCACCAGTTCACCGGTTGTCCTTACTTGGATCACTTTTGGTACAGTATGTCCTGACCACGGCAGACTAGGAACGTCCCACAAGAGCTGCAGTTTTGCAGTTGGTCGGATCCTGGTGTCTAGACATCACAGACTTCTCACATTAGCCACATTTACAATATCTCGGTGGGATGTGTAAGGCAGCAAGTGAACCTTTATTCCTGAAATTGATTTGTTGGAACCAAAAAAAATGAGCAAGGATCAGGATTTTAGTGACCGTGAAAATGGCAAAAGAGTGATGTCTAAAGCAACTCAAAAACTGCAAGTTTTTGTGTGATGTTCCAGGTCTGCCATTATCGGGACATACCAAAAATGGAGAAAGGAAAACCGGTGAACTGGTGACAGGGTCATGGGTGGCCAAGGTTGCACTGATGCACATGGGGAGTGAAGGTTGGCCCGTATAGTCCGATCCAATAGAAGCGCTAGTGTACTGATCAGATTGATGATTAGATTTAATGCTGGTTCTGATAGAAAGGTGTCAGAACAATTCAATTCAATTAAATTTTATTTGTATAGCGCTTTTAGCAATTGTCATTGCCTCAAAGCAGCTTTACACAAT
>JAQQZS010000012.1:34525471-34540654 GCA_030068045.1 Platyallabes tihoni | reverse complement strand
AGATCCACTGACACAGAGATGAGCTGAGTCCCAGGTGCTCCAGCTTGGTGGTGAGTGTGGAGGGAATTATGGTATTACAACCTTAGCAGCGACCGCATTTCCCTCCTCGACCGTTCCAACCACTCTGCATCAGCAGTCCACCAATCACCAGCCTGATCATCTGTCATCATCCACACCCGGTTCTCACTGGCTCATGCCCTAAGGTAGATTGTTTTCATGCTTGAATGATTTATAGGTCAGTGTGTGATTTAACAAACACCAAGCATTGTCTGAACGCCAAATACCATAAATAAAATAAACAAGTTACACCTTGTGAAATAAAACACATATTGAATTCCAAGCTGCTCTATGTATATAGCCAACACACACCCTTATCGGTAATACTTGAACCACACAACAGAAAACACTTAGACAAGTGACAACATTTTATTTGTATTTATTATTATTAGGTTGTAAAAACTTTTGGAAAAACACAAACAGCAATAAGGAATTTGCTAATCTTAGCTACATGACTTTTCAGCTAGTAGTCACACTCCTCAGTTTGAGGATCAAAGTTTGGCGGGAAAAAAAAAATCAGTCATTCTTGATTTTCTTTTTTAAAGTTGCATCTGTGACAATGAACCAATCTCTGGTTCGTCTCACGTCGACGTTCTCCTCATCAACTCGTCATCCCGAGTCGGGCGAGACGACGTTTCTTCTCAGAAAAGGTCAACCTTCATGTTCACATTTAAAAAAAAGCTATTACATGATAGTAATTACAGCAACCCGGGCGCTTAAGGAGGAAGTGTCGTCCCGGCTTATACATTCATCTTGTCCTATTACAGTATTAGGAGTCTGACACACAAACACATACATATATACACACACACTGATGTAATAATATAAACTTTAACCAGCATTCTGTTCAGTTTTAGCTACGACATTAATCTATCGCTAGTACCGCTGTCTCATCACAGTCCTGCTCTGCCCAGGAGACACCCACTTTCACAGAAAGAGGTAATTTACTGACCGACTATAGAACGTCAGCGTTCAGGTTTCTGAAGCTCGTGGCCAGAAAACTGTCCCTATTATTTTAATAGAAGAAACCTACGTCATTGTGTAATTTGGATGTCAGTATATGATTCACAGCTTTTCCAATACATTGTAATCATGTGGAGGTGGAATGTACCAGGAGACAAAAACAAACAAACAAACAAAAAAGTGGTCAAAAACTGCTGCTCTTACAGTAGCTACATGGTGACGATTCCAAGAATCAGCAAATCTGTGTGATAATGCTGTCGAACTAGAAGTGATTTGAGATTGGGGGACACTTTTAGGTGACGTATTTGAAGCGAGAGATTAGTTCGTTAGTCCAGATTAACCACGGGACACGTTTAAGCAACACAGCTGTTATACTGTGAATGTCGTATGATTTTCCCAGCAGAACAGCCTCTGGCTAAGAAATCTCACAAAACCAGTTCCTGTCGTTGATAGACCGGATGAGACAAGCCAGAACTATTCTCTGGCGTTTGCCGTGCTAAATGTTTTTGCTTTGATTCTCAGTTTAAAGTAAGGCACTGTTCTTGTATTTCTGGATCAGCATGACGAGCTCTTTTGTATCCAGCGTGTGTGGACATAAGCTCATAACCTGGTCCACAATGCTTTGCGGGAAAATTGTGCTGAGCTGAGACCTCACATCCCTCCTCCTGTCCGTCTCTCTGTCCATGACTTCGGCGTGGCCTTGACCCCAGGTCATGTCCGGAACCCTGAGTTGACTGGGTGTCACCTGAGGGTAAGGTAGAGCTTCGTTGCAAAAAGGTGCGTTGCTGTTGTTATACGGGCTGTGGTGTTGATATCCATGGTTCGGATAAAGCAAGTGAGCGTAGCCAAGACTGATATCGGAGTGTGTGTGTCGGCAACCAGAGAGTGCATGGAGGTCGGGGCTGTAGCTGCGGGAGGGTACGTCGGGAGTACGTGCCCGCCTGTTCAGCATGTTAGAACCTCCAGACAGAAAGTAATCACTGCTGCTTCCAGAATCACACCCGCTGCTGTAGGCTAGAGAGGTCTGCAGGGCGGAGTCACTGAGATAAGGGCGGGAGATGGAGCTCTCGAGGGAGCCGTAGGCCTGGTCACTTTTAATGCTCTTGCACAAAGCTGGAAGGGATCTCTTCAAGTACATGGAGTTTTGTGCTTCAGTCGGGGAGGAGTAGAGATCGAGACCGGAGAGAGCTCGAGTCAGCTGGTCATGATGTAACAAAGGCGGCACAGTGGCAGTCTGGTAGTCGGACGGAGGAAGTTCCTCGGTTATACTGGATGGCTGGGTCTTCGCTCTCAGTTCGTCAGCTACAGAAAGCTGTGGTTGGTTGGAGCGCTCAGGGTGGTAGAATTTGCATTTCATCCCGTACGTGCACTTCTTTCCTGCCAAAAAGGAACAGAGAATGTTGGCTATTATTTTCTGCATGTGCATGTCTGTGAGGATGGCTTTCTTTGAGAAACAAACTTGAATGCTCCCCCGTGTACAGTAGACCTACCATAAGGACAGTGTTGGAGCTTGGGCTCAGGTGTTAAAGGTTTCTTTCTCAGGAAGTTCTCAATGGTGGGCCCATTTCTCCCAAGTGGGTCATCAGGTGGCATGAATCTTAACAACAAAAAAAAACAGAAAAAAGTTTATTGGCTAAATCTGTCAAAATGTTTTCTTTATTTGGCATTGAAAATTATTTTTCATCTTTTCCATCTTTTGGTATCTTTATCATTATGTTCTAAATCTGCCCTACAAAATGAAATGATTCCAAGTATGGGATGTGAGGTAAACATAGCATGTGGCTACATAGTTCCAAAACGGTAAAATTTCTTGAAACGCAGCATTAGGTATTGTTATTTCACATGGCGTAATCTACAAGCTGCAGGGGAATATGCAAATGTGCGAATTACGTTCAAACGAAAATGTCCGAAATGATGTAACTAGACTTGCGTCAATAAAAGATCCCATGTGTAATATGACCTGACTTGAGTGATTCACATACAGCGAGTCTGTGATCATTCATAAAAGGAAATGCTGGTGTATTGTACAGGTTGACATTTTGAGAAACAGGAACAAGGAACTTCATTTCATGCTGTCTATCTCAACCCTGCATTTCCTCATACAAGCATGAATAAGGTTATCTTATTCCCTATTAGTGTCCTAAAGGTTTTTTTTTTTTTTTGTATTTTCCTTGACACTTTGCATGCACCTGTCTATTCGGCAGACTTACATGTCGTTGGCGAACGTGTACATGAGCAGCCTGTCCTCGATGAACTTCTTCCACTTGGCGTTTTCCACCTGCAAGTCGCGGTAGTTATCGTTGGACACGATGATGCCGTCCGAGTTGTAGGCCAGCTTGACGATGTAGCGGTCGTCGTAACATACCACGCGCTTGCCGTTGACGCAGCGCGAGGGCGTGTACACCAGGATGTTCCGGCGCTCCAGATCATCCAGTATGTGCTGGTCTGCAGCAAGGAGAACATAATGGTTAATTGATTGGATGTTGATATTTTACCAATTCTGTGAACTAGCATTTAGTCAATAACCACTAATATACAGTTGTCATCGTGTTTGATACAACTGCATCGCTTTAAACTAAAAATATTTAGTTTATCTCCTTTACAATCCATTATTTGTGCTTAGGTCCCCACAAAGCAACCGATAGACATGTTACACACTGATGAACTGTATTCTGTTTGTCTGCCATTTAGTGGTAGGAGGAATATTTTAGTAGACTAAAAGTTGACCTACATACAGGGATTGATGACAAATAGTGACCTGAAAAGTTTGATCTCAAAGGTTAAAACTATTGTGGGACATATTACTTTGTCCATCACAGATTAAAGACATCAGCATTGATTTTAACACTGCATTCTAATATTGCTCAATTCTCCCAGTTTCTAGTCTACAAAATTACTATTACTTTAATATTAATAACAGCACCAATAATAACTACAACAGTCGTATAATTCCTGCTAAATTATTTGTTAGTAAATTAAAACTAAATAATTGAATCTTTGCACTTTTGTTTGTTAAAGTGCGGGATTTGTAACAATATTCCTCATACGTTTTCCTCCTCTGCTTCTTCTTCTACTGGTTATAATAAAAGCTAATAGATCAGAAGCTTGATGGTCAGTCACATTTGATTAGTTTAGTTTTGTTTCGACTAGGGTTGGATGAGATGATGGTATACAGTAACAATGACATTGCGATAAGTTGTAGTATGTGTTTCTAGTATATTTTGTGTAACTCTGGTTCTAACGCTACTGTTGCCGTAGCAGTTGTTAGATCATGATATACATTGTGTTTATTATAGAAGTGTCCCCAACTATCATGATTGATAAGAAATGCTATTTTGTCATTTGATCCACCCTTTCACATTAGGACATGCCGAATTGGTCAGCAGTGTCTATTAAGTTTATTTTTTTCCTCTTTGTTATGTGAATATTTCAAACTAGTGGCTATTACAAGTCACAACCGACAGTCTTACCTGTAATGGGAGCCTCAGGTCTTGACTGCTCTTTCCTCCACAGAGGCACAAACACTGTGATGTCACGAATCCCCCTGTTCCAAAACCACTGCACGGCCAGCTGGATCCCCTGGCATGAAAACACCTTCTTGTTCCCGTGGCTGTGGAACAGAGAACATTTAAGAGGTGCGTTATGAAAAATCTGACCGGTGAAACCTTCACCACCGTGTCTGCTTTCACCTGAACTTATGAGCTCCGGCTTGTTTAAGCTGTCCAAATATTTTCACTCTGTTAAAGATTAAAGTGCAACAATAAAAGCTCTTCAAGTACAGTGATTAAGCCCAAGCCGGAAACTCTTAATCATAAATGGACTTTTGGTTCAGTGAAGGCATGTTTTTGCTTTATCTTTATGTGGTCCAAATGCCCAGAAAAGGATCGGAATATTTGAGATTTTGGAGGGGGGGGGGTCGGGGGGGGGGGGGAGTTAACTCTTAGACTAGGTGTAGGTGTCAAAGGAAGGTTGTCACAAGGATTAAAAAAAAAGGAATACTTCTCCATGTGTGGTGTGTTCAGGCAAATGTTTCTATTTTTGCAGTTCGGACCTTGTGGGAACTTTTGGCTTTAATTTAAACCAAAGTTTTCTTTTTGTTTCCTGGTGTTAGATTTAGGTCTTGATTGAATGATGATAAGACAAACTAACATGTGCCCTCTGTGTGTCTGTATTCATTTCTTTCTTTTTTTTTTTTTTTTTTTGTTCATTAAGTTTAATGTCCTTATAATAATAACAATGATAATAATAATACCAATCCATGAGGGCTTGACACTTGGTCCTGACTTTTCTTATTATATACTTGTGTGTGTGTGTGTGTGTGTGTGTGTGTGTATGCATGTTTATGAATTTAACAACAAAAACAAAAGAAGAATTAAATATGGGTTAATTATGTCAGTGGCATTCCTCTGTCCCCAGTTTGACAGTTGAGTTTTGTTAACGTAAGTTATCTGGGAAATAGGTCATGACGTACCTGTGGTTCAAAGCTGATAACAACAAGCAAACAAACACAACAACAGTCACAACAATACTCAGTGATGTGCACTCTCAAATGCTTCTGTCACACACACACACACACACACACACACACACACTTGTACTACTGTATGTCCTGCATGTGGTACCCAAAAAGATCAGCAAGAACAACAACTACCAAAAATACAAACAAACACACTAAATGAAGGATTAATGCTGATTTAGGATGCTACGTCAGATGCTCTCATATTAAGTCTGTGGTTTGCTAACTGTGAGTCATAGCGAGAGTGCTCGGCCATATGATCAGCATCATCAGTGTGATCCAGACTGTTGCTTTGTGGCCACGTTTGTCATAGCGTTCAGTGATAAACTCCACACTATCTCCAGTGACCTCTTTATAGCAAATCCATGAGATTCACAAATGCTGATATGTGCAGAAGCAAACACACACACACACACACACACACACACACTAACCTCACAAATGTTATGTCTAAAACACATCCTGGCTGATCAAGAAAAAAACGAATATTTTGTCCTCACTCACACCACCATCACAACAACATACCGCATAATGTTTATATTGCTCTTATTGTATTTGACTAATCCAGTTCTGGCTTTTTCCACTTCGCCAGAATCGTGTATATGCTTTGCATAGAGCGTTTCGCCCGAAACAGATATGCTCAATAAACATGCTCATTGTTGAGGAAGTCACTTTGCAGAGCACTTCCTGGACAATGGCGTACGCAAACAGTCCAAACCACCACCACGATTTTTCTTGACGTCTTGTGGTTTAACATGCCCTACTTAAAAAAGAAAAGCAAAAAGAGATCTGCTATATAAGTTGTACAAGTGTTAACGTGGGTGTGGGCATGCTTGCACTTTGCTGCAGTTCGGCTTCCCCTTTAAATGTGACTTTAAGTGACGCAATCTTCAATTAGTCACCGTAAGAGTTAGTTTCTGAGACTCATAAAATTTATACAATTAATAATTTTGAAACTTTCTGGTTGATGAAGTATGAGTCCCACTACACCCAAGCACAGAGGTTTAGCAGGAACTGAAACCGAGATAAAATGCTTTAAATACCG
This sequence comes from Platyallabes tihoni, assembly GCA_030068045.1. Classification (NCBI taxonomy): domain Eukaryota; kingdom Metazoa; phylum Chordata; class Actinopteri; order Siluriformes; family Clariidae; genus Platyallabes; species Platyallabes tihoni. The sequence continues at coordinate 34,534,073 of JAQQZS010000012.1, read as the reverse complement.
TTTCACCATTTCTAACCCATTTATGCTCTCGCTCAAGTCAAGAATTATTGGCGCCTTTCACAAACATAAGTGGAGAAATGCTGGTCAAAGTTCGGGCTACGAAGCTTGAATTTTTAACGCTTATCCGATCTACAAGTATTTTCATGTGCGTGTGTTTGCTCGTGCCCCCTGCTGCTCAAACAGCGAACTGTAAACGCAAAGGAACAAAACAAAATTTTTCTCTTTTGACTTTTCCCCTCAATCTGTTTTGAAACTGCGTGTGAATCATAAGGTAACTTTTAAAGGATAAAGAAAGAAGAAGAAAAAAAAAGCCAAACCGAACAGGTTTGTTCCTGAAACATGCATATTAACTTGAGAAAATTTTTCAAAAAGTCAATTTCGAGTGGGTGGGTCTAAAGGTCATGGTTTCGTTGCGTTGCTTGCGTTTTGCGTTTTAGTCACTGATAAGAAAATTGAAATCAGAACAACATCTTACTTATTACTGTATAATACGCCTAGAACTACAGATTAATCTCCAGCTCTAATTCTGTATGAGCTTCATTTTTGCGCTGATGCAGACAAAGGGGTGCCAAAACTTAAACATTAATGACCCATAGGACTATGATTTGTTAGTGATACAATTTCAGATACAAATATACGGTATACAGTAAATTCTATACAGTATAGAACATTTACAGTAAATGTCTTATCAGTATCAATATCGAGTAATATTGATTGTTATTAGATGAAGACAATAAAAAAAAATGGAACAATATATTTTTAAATCTCAATGTCACAAAAGACAATGGATAGGGAAAACAAAGGAAAAAATAACTGTGTTAACTTTTTAAACCTGGCAAATTACTGTATTTGTAACAACTCTTAATAATTATTAAGAATCTATAAAATTCTGTCTTATTTTTGTATTTTATATATGTTTTTCTCATTTTGGTTTATTATTGTCTCCATAAAAAAATCTTATTCCCTTTCCTCGGTCTGTGAAAAGGTTGCTCATGAGGTCTTAAAGACAGCTAAACCCTTATTTTTCTATCCTTATATCCAGCTTGACCTTCCCTCACCTTATAGCTACGTTGCTGCCGTCTATGACCACGGGCCTGAAGGGGTTGGAGCTGTACGGGTCCGAGTGCATGCTGTCGGCCGGTTTGTGCTGAACCGAGGAGCCACATCCTCTCGGGATGAGTTGAGGGCTGCTCTCTGGTGCCCCCGGTGATCCAGCGGCGTTAGTGCGGCACGTCTTGATCAGCTCCTGAAGGATGTCGTTGGTCTGTGCGTCGTGCTCGAGCGTCTGCAGGACTCGCACGATATCCGAGTGGGAGTAACCCAGCTTTAGGAAACGCTTCACTTTATTCTGCTCGCGCTCCATGTCTGTCTGTCTCTGTATGTGTTCTCAGGTGCTAGTCCGATGCGACTCCTTTTCTGGTTGCCCACGTGTTCTGTGTATGTGGGTTTGAGGTTTGAGGAGTGGGTTAGATAGAGAGGGGTTGTCCTGCTCTTGATGCCTCAATGGGGGAATCCGCCTTCAGTCTATCTTTTGGTTTCCACTGTTTGTGGAAGAAATTGCATGAGGAGGCGGGTTCCCTCTGAGTAAACACAAAAAGGTCAGGTAATGTTAGGGGCTTTTACACTTCTCTTGCAGTTTCGCAAAACTCTTGCAAACATCTACTGCTACAGACAGGTTCTATTTTTAACAGCCAAGATGTGCGCATCAAAAGGACGTCACGACGAGACCACAGAAGAAAGAAAGGTGGTTTATGCTAGTCAATTCAGTGTAATTGTCACCTTCAGTGTGCTTGCTGCTTGCGTCAAATCTGCCAGATTCTCAGGCTCCTAAGACTGTTTCTAAAATTGTGTCTTATACGTATAGTGGAAGTGCACATTCGAGGAAGACCGGGTGTCTGATAGAGAGTATGTGTGTGCGTAATGGTACACTGGAAAGCCCCTGTCTTTCACCAAGTTGTATTTATGAACATAATATGAAAAGCAGAACTAACTCTTAGCCACGTCATACCCCATTGATTAAAATATGCAACCTTTTTAAACCAAATAATAGTCAAGTCCATTTGTCATGTTCTGAGATCTTTCTTTACAATTATGACACATGGTCCACAGTGTGGTCGTGTTACAGTGACTAATTCTGTAGTGGTGAACCATATTCCAAGCATACACACTCCAAACATAGCCCATGTGACTACTGTATGATTCAGTAGGATGAAAGCGATTTTTTTTTTAGAACCCACAATGGTGGGTCACCTTCAATCATCGTCACATTGAACTTTAAAAAAAAAAGTGTGTACGTTTGCCCCAAAATGATAATGCTTAGTTGCCTGTCTGCCTACCTTGATTTTAATAATTGGCTGATGAATCTTTTCTTCACCTATCCCGGATAAAGGCCAATATCTTTTCTGTCCTGGCACAGCTACAGTAGATGTCTGCCCCTCACCTTCTCTCACTTGACACCAGTACAATCTGTTTTTGCCTTGTTTTTTCCCTCTGCCACAGGAACAGTAGGGACAAGTTTCCTGTCTCTTTGTTTTCACCATTGATGATCAAATCTCCTCAAGAAGATTTCCTTATTGTAAGTCTCACCTGACATGGTTCGCTCTGTCCTTTTCACAAAGTCAAACAATGTTCCCTTCCTCCTTTCTTCACCTTGCACAAACACAAATCACATATTCTTCCCCTACCTCACATGGTACAAGGTCCAGACCATGTGTCCTTCCCCCTACCTCACCGGCCACAGGTTCAGACCATGTGTCCTTCCCCCTACCTCACCGGCCACAGGTTCAGACCATGTGTCCTTCCCCCTACCTCACCGGCCACAGGTTCAGACCATGTTTCCTTTCTCCAACCTCACACAGGTTCAGACCATGTATCCTTCCCCCTTTCTTACATGGCACCGGTTCAGACCATGTATCTCCTGGCACCCAGACAGATGGTATAAACTTCCATCCCTCACCTACCTCAAGGTCAGACATGGCATCCCTCACCTTCCTGTAACTAGAACAAGTACTAACCACTTTTCCTTCACCCTACCTCACATGCCACAAGGGCAGACACTGCTGCTTTGACATTATCTAATCTGGCCCAGCTGCTGAGACACTGCGTACCTCCCATTCCTGTATCTGACCTTACTTGTTTCCTGTTCAGGAAGAGCGGTGACCTTTGCCAAGTGCGGGAATGAGGAGGAAGAATTTGTCTGTACCTGTGCCAGGTGCGGGAAGTGGGGCAGGTACTTGGTATTACTACCTCAATTAGTACACAATTGATGCATACAGTACTTTCTCTCCCATCTCCCTCCAGTACTCCATCCCCCCCAATCCCCCCCCATTCTCTAACCTGGCACAGGTACAAACGGTTTGCCGCACTTCTTCCTCCTTTTGTCAGGTGAGTTATTTTTAACTCTCACTTTTCCTTGTTTCTAAATTTAGCCAGAGTACCGTCGTGAATAACAAGGAAAGACACCTTAAGAAAAATAAGAGCCGCTTCTTCGTCCTTTGCCCTGAAACACTCCTCCACATTCACATTATTACTCTGCCATTTGTCTCTTATACCATGACGCCGTACTTACACCATTTTATGTGGGTTTGTTTAGATTGTTATTTATTTATTGCATACCTTTTTTTCAAAAACTTGGAAGCAGTCTGTCTATCTGGCCATGCATACAGTGTGCACATCCACGCACATCCTAACCACTGGTTGCTCTTTGAGTTTAAACCACATAATCTTAGCTGGCCTGTCATTCATTCACTTTTCTAACTCTGACAATGTATTTTCATTGTCCCCAGATAAGTTCCAGTAATGCCATTATATACTAGCCTGGATTTCCTTCTTGCTGTTTACTGTCAGGAAATGTCACAAGTTATGAATAGTTACATCTACTGTATAGCCAATGCTGGCTGAAAAAGAAACGTTAACTTAATAGAAATCAGTGCTCCAAATATCTATAATATTTATAACACATGCTCCAGGACGTCAGCTTAAGTTTGTTGATCGCTCAATCTCATATGTCACTGTGCTATGAAACAACACAAGCTTAAAGCTGTACAATACTGTAACAAAGCTGAATCTGATCTGACACACTAAAAGCACTGTTATGACTATAACATGACGTTCTGAATGAGAGATTAATAAAGGTGTACTTACGATTCAGTTTCAGCAGTCAGAGAGAGAGAGAGAGAGAGAGACAGAGAGTGTGTCCTCCTCTGTGTGTGTGTCTCTCTCAGAATGATCACAAATATGAGGAAGTTACTAAAATGTGTGCTCACACTGTACCAGCAAGGAAGCTAAAGAATAAAAATACACACACCCACACAGACACGCACACACACACACACACACCCTTTTCTTCCTTCTGCATACGTTCAGCATGAGATGGTTCTTTCCCCGTTTAATGCTCTTCCTCAACCGATCACAGGCGTGCACTCGTGCACGCACGCATACACACAGAGACAATTAAGGTTATCACAGGATATCAGGTTACAATATTTTCATGTTCGTACATGGTTACAGAACCTTCCTGTGATGTCCACTAATCTTCACCGATCACCTTTAGGGAAATCACGGCAGTTCAACTCGAGTAAAACAGAAGGCCGAGGTAGTACTAGAGAGCACGATGACTAACGAAGCCACCGAGGCTGAGAGTGCAAAAAAGCGTGACCGAGTGTGTGAAAATTTCCCAGGATGTTATGCAATTGGTTAAAGTTTCAGGTCAGGTCATGTGAATGCATTTCCATATTTCGCTGATTTGTAACATGAAGTAACATTCATTTGAGTAACGTCACATGACCAAGCGGAATGACGAGATGATGTCTGGATTCCTACTATAAATACTGTAGAAGTCATACAATGGCCTTGTCTCGTGATGCCAGCTGTCGAACATTTTCTTGTCTGGGTTTCCTGTATCCCAAGGCACAAGGCAGGGGAGACACCCTGGATAGGGTGCCGAACCACTGTACACACACACACACACACACACACTGACTCGCACTCCCATTCACAAACTACTGATAGATTTGTAAGTGGCAGTCAGCCACCAAACACTGTGTACAGTACCTTAGGACTGCTGAAGAAAACTCACCAAACTCACCCAAGAAATGCACAACCTATGGGGTGGCTTACTGGTTAGCACTGTGACCTTGCACCTCCAGGGTCCGGGTTCAATTCCCGCCTTGGGTCTGCGTGCATGGAGTTTGCATGTTCTCTCTGTGTTTGTTGGGTTACTTCCTGGTACTTCGGTTTTCTCCCACAGCCTGTAGGCTGAGAATAAGTGTATGTGTGTGCCCTGCAATGGATTGGCACCCCGACCAGGGTGTGCCCCAACTTGTGCCCTAAGTCTATTTGGATAGGCTACAAACCCCCCCATGACCCTGTACAAAGGTTAAAGCAGTATAGATGAGTGAGGGAGTGAGTCCAAGTCCCAAGGTGTTTTGAAAGTCCATGTTCTGGAACGTCCGTGAAAAACTTCATCCTGTCACTTGAGGTTAAGAGTTGTTTGACTTGAGTGATTTGTTACATGTACCTTACAGCACAGTGAAATTATTATTATATATTTTTTGCTTTTCCCAGTTAGGGGGCAGAAGACAGGGTCCGCCAGTATACATCACCACCTGGAGCAGATAGGGTTAAGGGCCTTGAACCATTTGAGCCACCACTGCCCCAACATAACATACAGTACTATCTTATGGCACTAATATGTTTATGTAATGACAAAAAAAGGAAGAGAATATAATGTCCAGGGTTTCCCACATATCGGAGAATACATTTGCTTAACAGCCCCAGTACTTCTGTTTTTATTTTCTTCCTTCCGCACTACACCTTTCTGTTCACGTTTCACCTTTCTGTTTTGGGGCATAGAGCTGGGAATCCACATAGAGCTAGATGTCAATTAAACCTCTTCAGAAAGGCTTAAGCGCATTTCTAAGCTCTTGTCACCGTATTGCGCAGATGTGACTGTACGTCACCAAGATGACGTCAGCTCTGGAATTTAACTGAAGATAATACAGGCTCCGAAGTAGGTCATTTACAGCACCTGCAGGCCAATATAGCACATTAATACCCACACCTCAGCCATTTGGTATGTGTGTTTAGGTATTGTTCTTTTTTTTTTTCATTCCACTGACTTTCTGTTACTAATTTGGCCATGGGGATTTCCTCATTTCCAACGCTTTTATAGTGGATAAAAAGCCATCTCATGCTTCCTTTTGTGAATTAGACCAGCGAAATCCAGTTTAGCGGTGTAACTCACCTGACTAGACAAGGCGTGATCAGCAGGAAGAAAGTCCAGGCGTTGCATTTCCTCTTCATTCCACAATAATTGCATATTTTAGTCACGAGCTTCATCAAAATCGCTGTTCTGGGTAACGTGGTTTTACAGAAGGTAACCATAAGAACTTTTCAGATCAAATCTTACAGTAGCATTCTGTGACATGACTGCTATTAATAATGATGATTCCAACCCAATACACAAACCCCAGCCACTGGATACAGTGCCAGTCCCAGATAAAATGGCATGGTTGATTCAGGAATTGCATCCGGCTTAAAACATACAGTATGTCAAGTTGTTGTGTGGATCGGATGATTCACTGTGGTCATCCCTCGACAGGTCCGAAAGGAGGGCATTGATTCATTTCCTCTACGGCTTATCCTGTCTACAGGCCCACTTGAGCCTGACACCTATCCAAGTATACTTTGGGAATAAGGCAGAGTACATCTTAGACAGGAAGTCAATCCATCTCAGGACACACCGGACAATTTGGGAACACTAATTAAATCTAAAAATGTTTAGGTAGGTGATGTTTGTCAAAGAACATCCAAATAAATGGCAGGACTTTAGTGGAACATCACCTAAAGTATCATACTGCTTCTTCCAAAGTACATCCTGGTGCCAGTTATTTCCCAGGTACTGTAAACGTCACACCATGTGATTTAAAGAAAACGTGATTCATCAGACCTTCCATTGATCTCTGATCCAGTTCTGATGCCCATTGTAGGAGCATTCGGTGATGGGAATGGGTCAGCATAGGCACCCTAACTGGTCTACAGCTACAAAATGTGATGTGTTGTGATTCTATTTTTTCCGATACAATATCACTTCTGTGGGATCGGACCTGATGGACCATAATTTGCTCCCCACCTGCATAAATGAACCTTGGTGAACCCTCCGAATGTTCTTCCCTGGAGTGCTTTTGGTAGGTATTAAAAAATGCAGTCCATAAGATCCCACAAGAGCTGTTGTTTTGGAGGTGACTCAGTTGTCTAGACATCGCAAGTGGCTCAAAGTCCTCCGCTGGCCCATTTGTCCTGCTTCCAACACATCAACTTTGAAAATTGATTGTTCACTTGCAGGCTACTACTGTTTACTCCACCACTTATCAGTGTTATTACTAGTGTTGTCCAGCTTGTTTGAATGTGATGCCTGGTGTCACAGACACAGCACAGACCTCATTTCAAAAGGTTGAACACCAGCCTTTGATTGTATAGGTTACATGTTAACATTTATGTGCCTTTATCTTCACATGAGGGTCTAAATGTTTTTCAAAAATACCCGGTTGTGGTTGCATTTATGAACACATGGAAACAACATGACTTCCTTTTTCCAGTGTTGGAAAAAAAAGAAAAGAAACAACATCTTTAAAATAACAACAAAAAAGGAAGCCTCTGTTTGTTTCTGTGTGTGTGTGTGTGTGTGTTACTAGGGCTCAAACTGCAAAGGTGTGTGTGTGTGTGTGTGTGTGTAGGGGTTTCCCGCTTGCAGAAGTGAGAGTACGTGAGTGCACTGCAGCAGTAGTAGCACAACCTTTTTTTTTTTCCACTCCACCCCCTCATGCGAGAGTGGATCATGCGCCGGCGGTTTCATACCGCACAGGAGACCTCAGAGTGCTTCTGCTGCAGCTTTTGGAGTGAATCACACACCAGATTTAGTCAGACAAAGACAAAGGGCGGAGTGTAATAATAGGCCTTTACACACGCACAGCTTTATATTGGACTTCTCTATGTTCTACCTATGGTCACATCTGTGGTACAAGCCATTGATAAGATACCGAAAAACCAAAATGACAGGTTTTAGGTAGGTGGCATGGTGACTTAGTGGTTAGCGCTGTCACCTTGCACTTTCATGGTCCGTGCTCGATTTCTGCCTCCTTGTGCATGGCACTCGACTTGTTAGTACTTTTCTAACCATTTATTCTACACATGCAGCAGGTAGCTCAACCACATGACTATTTCACCGAGCAGACGTAGCAAGAATAATCACATGACTCCGTTTGACCAATCAGCCTCAGTAACAATAACCGCATGTAGTCACATGACCCCACATGACCAAACTGGCAGCCTAGCGGGCAAATAAACTTCAGCCAGCATCCCTGGCATCATATACAAAGCATGTTTCGCTTACACAAAGTGCAAAAGAACAGCTTCATACTGCGGCGGCTTCTCTGTCTGCCAAAACAGACAGACGCTTCAACACGACTTCTAACCTGAGGAAAAATGTGGCAGTAAATTTGGCTGTTTCACTAAATGTCGCGATGTTTATTCATTCATTCATTCATTCATTCATTCATCTTCTATACCGCTTTATCCTCTATTCAGGGTCGCGGGGACCTGG
>JAQQZS010000012.1:34482808-34492879 GCA_030068045.1 Platyallabes tihoni | reverse complement strand
CATCTCCACATCATTGCATTCAGTTTTTATTCACAATTTGTTTAGTGTCCCAACTTTTTTGGAATCCGGTTTGTAGAAAAACTCCCTGTGATGGCATGAACTCATCATTGCACTGTTCATGGCCATTTCAGTCCTAAAACTCTTCAAGCAATTGCAGTCATAATTTGATGGCTTGATTTGTATTGATGCATGAATATTAAGCGGAACTGTTATCACATGTATGCAGGGTATCAGGAAGAATCAGGCAGGTTTGGAGGGCAGAACAGATCAGGACCACTTGTATCTCAGGAGTGCCACATGAAGCTTGAGAGAGAGAGAGAGAGAGAGAGACAGATTTAGCCAGGTTAGGCAGGCTCACGGTCACATGATGGAGAAGGTTAATGTATATTTTGTGCAGGGCCTCTGGCAGGACTAAATGTGTCAGCATAAATAACAGAAAACCCGAAAGAAACACAAGCATGCCTCACTTCACTGTCAACAAACCTTGGTAAACTCATGAGAGTGAGAGGAGATAAAACCCAAACACACCATAACAGTATATATGCCTGTGAGTGTCCTTGTACTTTACTTAAGAAAAATCTAATCTCAAATAATATTACTAAACAAGTTTTCAGACTAGACCTTAACACTGAGTCCCAAACACTGAAACTGGGGCTTTGTAAGAAAAAGATCCACCCCATGCTGTAGTTTTCATTATAGTGTGGGTACCAACAAAGAACCTGCTCCAAAGCAGGTGTGGCAGATCATAATAACAAGTAGTTCACTGAGGTACGAGACCATTTAATGCTTTATAGGTTAAAATTAGTATTTTAAAATCAATGCAAAATTTCACATGGAGCCAATGCAGTGTGGATAAGATAGGGGTGATGTGCTCGTATCTTCTGGTGAGGACTCTCGCTGCTGCACCTAGTAGATCGTTCAGCGGTAAAGTGTTACAATAGTCCAACCTAGAGGTGACGAAAGCATGACATCGTTTTTTCTGCATTATGTAGTGACAATATATTTCTTATCTTAGGAATATTTCTGAGATGAAATAACACTATACTAGTAATATTATCTCTGTGAACTTCAAATGAAACACTGGAATCAATAATCACACCAAGGTCTTTTACTGCTGCTCACGATGAAACAGAAAGACCATCCAGAGTTACCAGGTGATCAGAAAGCTTACTTCCAGCTGCATGTCTTGTCAGGGTTACGTAGAAGGAAGTTAATACACATCCAATGTCTAATGTCCTTTACATATTCCTCAAATTTATTAAGCTGGTGTCTCTTATCTGGATTTGCAGAGACATACAGTATACTGTAACAGTGTGTCATCAGCATAACAGTGGAAACTAATACCATGCTTACTGTACAAACAAAATTACCCAGAGGATGAATGCAGAGTGTAAATAAAAGTGGGCTATTTTCAAAGTTTGCCTTTAACCAAATGTTATTTTAGCATGTGTAGAAAGGTCACTATTTACATATGCAGACTGATAATGATCATTCAAATAGGATCTGATCCAGGATAAGGCCGTTCCCTTAACTCCTACAACATTTTCCAATCTAGCAAGGAGCGTACTATGATCAGTGGTGTCGAAAGCTGCACAAATGTCAAGCAAGGAGACACAACCCTGATCAGAGGTCAGTAGGAGGTCATTTACCACTTTAACCAGCGCCGTCTCTGTGCTATGATGGGGCCTACTGTACGTCCTAACTGATACATTTCATGAATGTTATTCCTATGTAGGTGTGAGTGTAACTGTTGTGCTACAACTTTATCTAGGATTTTGGAGATAAACAGAAGATTTGATGTTGAATTGTACGGTAGTTGAACAGCTAATAGAGGTGGAGATCAGGTTTTATAATGAGGGATTTCATAGCTGTTACTTTAAAAGATTTAGTTACATAAACAGTGCTAAGAAGAAAAAAAATAGCATTTAAAAAAGGGTTCAATTATTCACCCCATTGACATTAATACAATTTATTTGTAAATTATTTACATATTTTTGCAATTATTTTATTTTTACAAGTGGCTCAGGTTAACCTGATTGATTTATTGTTACAACTTATTTTATGCATTAATTTATGCAACTTTTGTCCCCACTCCTTTATATTCACATGATTTGTTTGTTTGCATTATGGGTGCATTGCTTCATGCACTTCCCTTCCTACCCTGATGCCGGACTCTTTAGACCACATGATGTTTATGCTGCCTAGCAAACTGAAGCCTTTTTTCTGATGAGTTTCTCTTACAAGTGGTTTTCTTATGGACACACAGCTGTTTAGTCCCAATCCTGTGAGTTCTCATCACATTGTGTGTGCACATGGAAATGCTCTTACTTCCATTATTAACCATAGCTCTGGTTTTTACTGCCAATCATGAAATGTTACCAAGTTTAGGCGATCTCCAATCATAATTTACTTTTTATAAATTACCGGATGTAGGCCAATAAGTTTATGTTTCTAAAATGACATCATTTTTTTTTGGCCGGGAAGTTCATGTCATGTGAAAAAGTGAATTGTATAGAAATTAATTATGTGTGAAAAATTAATAAATGAGTCAAGTGAACATAAATGAATCATGTGGAGAAAAACATGTAAGAATAGAAACACATGCACTACAGTATATGCACTACATGAAACAAACCATAATGTGATTATTCACATGTGAAGAAGTTAATGTAACTCTTCTTTGAGAAGTGAAAAACATTCCCACTTCAATCATTTAACATTGGATCTGATAACATTAAAATTATTGAGAAGCTTACAGTGAAATTGAGGTGGAGTCTTTCACTGGAATCACTCACTGAGCACAGGGAGAACATGCAAACATAGACAGGAATCGAACCCAGACCCTGGAGGTGCAAGGCAACAGCGTTAACCACTACACCACCATGCCACCCTTTCACTGGAATATGAAGTTGAAATGAAATATGCAGTGACATAAAGATGAACTGACACGAACTACATGATGTCGAGTAAATCTACATGATGTAAAGGTGTTTTGATTAAAACAAAAAGCAACAAAATGAGATGATTTTAAAGGCGGTAATTCTTTTCTATACCTACTCTATTTTAAAAATTATTTCTTGAGTTTCATACTTTCTTGATGTCAAGCAATCGGTTAAAAGGCGTGAACAATTAAATGTATAATAAAAGGGTCATGTGATTTACTGTATATACATACAAACAAAAGAACTTACAAAAAACAAAACAAAGATAAAACCCACTCTGTTCCTGAAAAATATCAAACTAAATTTAGTTAAGGGATTTTTTCCTCCCCAAACATTGTGCAAAGTAAAATTAATTATATTATTTATTTACCTAGACTTAAAACTCATCTGTTTAGCTGTGCATTTATTGAATGAGCAACGTCTGAACTGACAGCACTGTATTTTATGTTTCTTATATTTTTAACTGTTTTATTTTGATTCTAAATCAAATTTTAAGTAGTTTTAAAAGTACCACTACAAACTGTTTTTATTTTTATTTGAAATCAAATTGAAATCATTTAAAAAGTTTTAGTTCTATTATTTTCTATTTCTTTTTATGATTATTTTCTTCTCTTTTATGTAAAGCACTTTGAATTACCATTGTATAGGAAATGTGCAATACAAATAACCGCGCTTTGCCTTGCCTTGCCTATTTAATAAATGCATCAGAGGAGGGCCTTTGAGTAAACAAGTAAATAAATGATAAATTATTGGTTAATTAGAGAATTACCCAAAGAAGCCAGAAGTAAGCTCAAAAGAGCTTGAAACTACAGAATGTGTAAAAGTGCTGGAAGGGTGGGTGTGGATCAGGTTATTTAGGTGACTGTGAATAAAACAGAAGTATCTTATTCATATGACAACAGTAACATCAACCTCCTTAATAATTCATAATCACAACCTGATTGTGTCTAAACAAAAACACCGCCGTTTGTAGAAGTTCCACTGAAATCTAAAATCACCAGTAAATTAACAGCCATTTAACAGCTGCACGAATAAAGCATTTAAAAAGAGGACGGTAATTGTGCACTTATAAACAAACCCGACAGCAACGATCATTTGCAATTTGCATTTCAAACAAATATGTTCTATCACTTCTGCTGCAAAACAGGCAGACTTCAGGCTCTGGGTTTTGGAGTTTGTGGTTATAAAACATCCACAGCTGTGTGTAAGCAGCTACAATAACTGGAGTTAATCCAAGTTAATTGTGTAATTATGGAGAAAGCCAAGGGGAAAACAATGAGATTTACATAATTACTTCCTGTAAGATATAAATAAAAGACAAACATATTAGTAATTTTATTTGGCTAATCTAAAATGATTATCAAACTAAAACTATAGCAAAACAATATTTTACTGTTGCCGGTTCTAACAGTAAATTACAAAATATTGAACTAAAACTTCCAATAACTTTGTCATTTTTAGTGATGATAAATTATCCATTTGCTAATTAAGTAAGCTATAATAAGTGATATTAGAAAAAGCACACAGCAAATTTTGGCCTTTGAAAAAAATAAACTGTTCAACTGCTCTCAAATTCAACTACATTTTAGTGTGCATGCATGCAGAGGTGGAAAGTAATGAATTACATTTACTCACGTTACTGTAACAGTAGTGTTTTTGTGTTCTTCTACTGTACCTTTTAAAGTAGTTTTTAAAATCTGTAATTTTACTTTTACTTAAGTATGTTTTGTTTGAAGTATTGTACTTTGCTACATTTGAAATCATTTCAAGCACAAGAAAGGCAACTGCTTTATTATGCAATGGTGTTCCTTTAATTAAAAACTAGTTTGAGATTTATATCCGCTTGTCTGTTTTGAAATACACTAGAATCTCTCATCCCACCCCCGCTGTCAAAAAAGTTACTGTGCAACTTTTACTCTGAGTAAAGTTTTAATGAACTACTTTCACTTGAGTAGTAACTTACAAGTATAACAGTACTCATACTTGAGTACAAAAGTTTATTTCGACCTCTGTATACTGTATATATACTATGTATTATTGAGCAAAAAAATGAAATGGAGGCATTAGTGGATATGTAATGTGAATTAATTGATTTATTTATAGATGGATGAATGGATGAAAAAATATATGTATAGAACTATTAAGGAATAAAACAAAGAAAAGGGGTTGGTCAATATACAATATAGATGGATTGATGAATGGATGTACAGTATTGATGTGTGAACAGGATTATTAATGGATAGAGGGAAGGAATGAGTTAATCAGTGGACAAAATATAAATGGAGTGATCTATGGATATATGGAATCATTTACAGTATGGATGGATCAATACAACTTGATGGATTGAAGGAATCAGCGATTGGTGGATATACAGTACAATATGGATTGATGGATCTATAGGAGGATGGATGGATAGTTGGTTAAATGAGTGTGTGCTTCAAATGACAACTTGTTTTAAGAATGTTCCACAACACTAAGTGTAACTATTAATGGATAAAATGTATGTTGTGTTCTTTAATGTAAAAATCAATGTAGCTGTTGGCAAATTGCTTTAGTATAAGAGGAATAAACCACAGGACAAGCTGTTTTTGGAAAGCAGTCAAATTTGTGGCTTTATGTCAGGCCACAGGGTATTAATGTGATTTCCTCTTCTTTAACAGCAAAGTCCTGAAATGGTTTATTCCTTTCTAATAATCCTCTGTGTAACTGAAAACCCCCAGAGCCCCTTGAACACTGCCTTGACTTACAGCATCAGGCCACACAGATATGATCTGAGGTTATGAGTGATGCGGCACAGAGCTCCCCTGCACGCTTATAGCACTCATGTGGTCCTGTTATCATGGCTGGCCAATGGTTTTGTTACATTTGGATTTCAGAGCACTTTCATTGGCACTGACAAACATGCTGGAGCACATAAAAGAAAGGAAAGTTTTCAGATCTCCCACGATGTTTCTCCTCCAGTTCTTCTGCTTTCTGGATGTTTCAGGCTCAAAGCTGGACATTGAATCTCTGATAAAGGGTTCTGGTTACAGTTTGTTTATGTGATCATGCATGATGATGGAACTTTCAGTAGGGAGCGTGAGAGTTTGGACACGTTCTGTACTGGTTTGTGTTCTCACTCTCTGGCCTGTCAAGTTATTAAACAGTTGCCCTGAGCCAAATGTACTCCACAGTCAATTGTTGTCAGGAGAGTGTTAGTGGAAAATCCATTTTTGTTCTGATTTGTGAGCCTTTGTGTGGTTTCCTTAATGACTGGGTGTAGGTTTTGCTTAGTGATATGTCAGTGAAAAAATGGACCCTGCAAGTTCAAAACATTCCTGTGTATAGGTGTAAGCTGGTGCAGAAACATCTGGACTTTACACTGTTAAATAGGTGAAATACCTTTCCCTGTTGCTAGCTTATATTTGCATACTGGAATATAATTGGCTTATACATGTTATGACAGAATATCATATTTTCATATGAATTTTGTCTGTTTTCTGTTTTGACTGTTGCCTCATTGCAAACCTAAAGGTTGAATAAAGTTGAATAAAGCTGAGATGAATTTCCCATTTCTTTACCCAGAAACTATGGGGATGCAAATTTTTGCATTTACCAGTATTATAAAATACACTCAGCAGTTTTTTTTTTTTATCTCATAACACATATCATATCACATCATAGCATCTCTGTCACCTTGTATCACTTTTCTCTTACCTTCAATGACTGTTATGTTCTTCAGCGCCATGGAGTGCTCCCAGTCTTTGAGCCTTAGGTCCTCAGTGATGACGCTGAGAATCTCAAGCTCATTCTTCATCTGATCCTCCAGATATCTCTGCTTGATCCGGGTACTCCTAGTATTCTGGGTCACATTGCTCATTTGCACCTGAAGCAGCTCCATCTCCTCCCGCTGGATGCTGACATAGCTGCTGAGCGAGTGATTGATGGAGCCCATGGTCCAGTCCACCTCACCTAGTTTCTGCCTAAGTTCGTCAACTTGCCCCACCGTCTCACGCAACGCGGCATCCTGACTGCGGATGGAGGCAGCAGCTCGTGTTAGGGCTGTTCCTAGTGCGCTGCTGTTTCTCCGGCTACTTCCCACGTGCTCCTCTATCTGGGTAATAGTGCCTGTGGTATGTTCGCTAAATGCCTGCAGGTCCAGGATGTCCCGCTCGAGACCCTCCACCAGGTTTCCTTTGTAGAACACAAGAGTCATTATTCATCCTGGAAATTGGGATTAATTACCTGATTAGTGGTTCAGATGTACTTTAAGTCCCCAACATATGAACGAGTTCTGTTCAGAGAGTTCTGTTTGTTTCTATGTACTAGGATACTAATACAAATGCCTATACATAGTATATAACTACAGTAATATGTTTCATGATCTTGTCCTTGTTCTTTAAAATCATGCCAATGGTTAAATGATTCATGTTAAAAAAAAAATGAGTAATGTCTGCAATTTTTTGTTTGACTTTTGTTTCCATCAGTATTAGCTAGTGCTTCTTAACAGTACTAGCTTCAATACCGCAGCTTTTACGCCTGCTTCTGGACATCCTTGGATGCATGCTGCATGCACATGACTATGTCCACCGGACATGTGATCTGACTTCCGCGGAACATTTGTAAACGCATGGTCATATCTTTAAAAGTTCGTAACTCGAATGTTTGTATGTAGGGGACTTACTGTACTAGCAGTCAGTCCCTACCATAAGCAGAAAATGCCAGAGTAATTGTACTTAAAAATGCACTTTAAATTAAACCCATTCAGTGAACTCTGCATTTGGCTTGTACCTAGCTGCCTCAGCTCTTCACTGTGATTGTGGAAGAGGCGCTCCAGCTTCCAGATGTTCTCCAGCAGGTCACTTTGGGAAGGCAATTGTCCGAGAGACTTCTGCAGCGTTTCGGAGCGATCTCCCAGACGTGTCACATTGTCCACCAGAGCCTCCTGCTTCTCTGATGATGCCTGGGATCTGGACACTGAGAAGGACCAAAGACACACACACACACACACACACACACACTAGACAACTTAGTGGTCATTAATAAGCTGGGTTTATCAGATCAATCAGTTGGAATAATGAAAACACATTTGGTTTCAAAGCAAAACTAATTTGACCTAAATGGTACAGTGTGTAGAACTGATTTTTGGCTATGAATTGCTGTCTGATCTGGCTTGATAACTGTTTGGTAAAGTAAGCCAAGGTTGTGCTGAGATCAAGAGATCTGAAAAAATGTGATGTTTTTTTATAATCTTCAATACACCTCATCACAGGGAAAAACAGGATAAAAGAACCAGAAAGGAAATAAAGCTAAATGTATTTTAAATGAAAGTAATTTCATGCATATATAAGATATTGGACACACATTTGAGGACAATAATGTACACATTTCAAGTAGATTGAGAGAGGAATGAAAAAAGTGAGAAAAGCCTCACTTTCTTCAGCAGAGTTAGATGTCTCTCTGATCTTTCATGCTGTCCATGCATTAATTGCCAATACATTTAGGGCCACCAGGGAGATCTAACCTAACAACTCCTTCTGGGCTGTGAAGATTCTTAGTCATCCAGGTGAGGTTAACTGTGGGTTCTTTCTTGTTAGGTAGAAACGTTTCACTACTCATCCATATAGCTTCTTCATCCTAAGGTAAGTTGGTAAGTTAATAAAGGGTCTTCCCTTGGATGAAAAGGCTTGTTACATGAACATTTTAGTAGGAGAGAGAGTCATTAGAGAGTAGGGTGGGAGAGAAATATTAAGAAGATACAGCAATAGGACCATCTTTCTTCTCTGTCCAAAATTTGTACATTCTCATCCTCAAATGAGAAGGTGAAAAAAACCCCCACTAATTCAGGCCATGAGGGGTTGCTCTTTCCTTGCTGATTCAAACCTTCTATGTAATGATTCTTTTGTCTGTCCAGTGTAGAACTCTGAATACTTTACATTGAATTGGACCACATTGTTATATTATATTGGATTATTATGATGGTACAAAAACATTTTTACGGTTTTCACCTTTAATGTGTGCAACATGTACAGTTGAGTACTAGTCCACAGCACACACACACACACCTGGTTCTCCCTCATCAAGGTTTAGTTCCAGGTGCAGTGTCCTGATGTCTTGACTTAACAATATCCCGATGTCATAATATCCTTATGTCCTGACGTCCTCCAGCAGGATTTCTCAGAGCATTAATCTCTACCACGGCATCTCAGAGGGGAAGATGTGAGGATTGTTGGGTGGAGGTTGCTTGGTAACAGATGGTTTGGAATGAGGCAGGGTTTGTAAGTTAATACTCTCTGAGTTGAGGTGATGTAATGCTGGCTCAATCTTCTGAGACACGCCTGTCATTTAACTCTCACAGACAGGCTGTACACATGCCACACATATACACGCACACGCACACACACACTGAACATATGCACTACCACATACACTCTGGATAACATATACATTCTTGAAACTCACATACACTGTTCTTGTACTTCTTAAACACTGTACACATAGACTCTACACTTACACACACACTGTACATGTCAATTTTTCACACTCTACAGTACACAGTTACTTCTATTTTCTCTTCATATGCTATAATTTGTAAGCATGGTATTACTGTAGTTTGTACTGCTACGCTGATGACACACAGTTATACGTATCAGCCAGGCTAGATGAGAAAAGCCAGCTTAATAAGTTGAGCAATGTGTGAACGACATAAGAGACTGGATGTTAATTAACTTCCCTCAGCTTAATACAGACAAGACAGAAGTTCTGGTACTAGGACCACATGAAACTAGAAGTTATCACACAGTAACTCTGGATGGCCTTTCTGTTTCATCATGTACAGTACAGCAGTAAAAGACCTCAGTGTGATTATAGATTCCAGTCTTTCATTTGAAGCTCATGCCGATAATATGACCAGCATATCATTCTTTCACCTCAAAGATATTGGCCAGATAAGAAATATATTGTCACTAAATGATACAGAAAAATTTGTTATTATTTTTCAAATGTGTTGTAATATATATATATATATATATATATATATATATACACACACACACAGTGGGGGAAATAAGTATTTGATCCCCTGCAGATTTTCTAAGTTTGCGCGTTTACAAAGAAATGAAGGGTTTATAATTTTCATCCTAGGTTTATG
>JAQQZS010000012.1:34429334-34443688 GCA_030068045.1 Platyallabes tihoni | reverse complement strand
GACTTCCTCATACAACACCACAGCTCATCTCTCGGCACCCTGTCGTACGCTTTCTCTAAATCTACAAAGACACAATGGAACTCTTTAAATAAAAAAATTAATAAAAATAATAATAATAATAATAATTTATTAATAATTTGACAGTGGTGTTTTCTCCTGAAAGCCAAGGGACGTCACACTGTACTTATCATTTTATTTATTTATTTATTTTAAAGCACTTGTGGCTGATGGTCATCTCTTTTATGTTTTTGTTACTGAGTATTTTATAGTGTGTAAAACAGCGCCTCCACAAATGCTATGTGGTGAAAACCGGTATTGCACTTTTACTTCCAAAGAGAAGTTGGGGCGAGTTGGAGCCTCTTTCTTAAAAAAACTAAACAAAAAAAGTAACCAATCACAAAATGCTGTCTTTATAGTATCGTCAAACGTGATTTGTCAGAGTCATGCAAACGAACAGGGGAAGGCAGGGTGGAGTTGCTTTCCATCTGTGAAAAACAAATGGTAAATAGAAAAAAACAAAACAAAACAAAAGGATTAACAGAACAAACTTTGTAGCCAGATGCAGTTTTACATCACAGTGAGCAAACATCAGAAAGTGCAGTTGTCGAGGGTAGAGATTCAGTTTTTAGTAAATAGACACACTTTTTAAACTAAAGTACCACTAGAGCAGCAACTAAACATTAAAACCCAGAGCTGCGTACAGATGGGAAAAGGAGGGAATCAGACTTTCAGTGAGGAACGTGATGTCCACACAGAGAGTCTCACTGGTACTGCTCAACGTCAGCTGTTGTTCTGATGCTCGGACTCTTAAATTGCTTATTGTGCCTTGCTTGTCTGCATGTCTGTTAATTTACTGTAATGGTCATTTTTGAAGGCATTTGTTTGTCAAGTTTATATAACAGGGATTCTAAGTCATGCGTTTACACACGTGTATATGAATGTAAATTAAACATTTCCTGAGTATGTAATGGATGCTTCTTTTATTTATTATTGAGGCTTTGCTGCATATTAAGCATCTGGTTATATATTTGGGAGAGGATTTGCATAAATTAAATGTTACCATGTAAGTTCTGGATAACTGACATCTGGATAATACAGTTTTGTATAAAATCATACCGTTCTCGCTATGTTTCATAGGTTGTTAAAATGGCAACATCTGATGTACAACATACACAAATACACTTTAGATCTTTAGAGTGTGTTTATTATGATGAGACACACAGTGCAGTCTGTCTTTGTTTAGCTCTAATTCTCTCTTTGGATTAATGTGTGTGTTTGGGTCCTCAGTAAGAATGCAGGTGTGTTTTCTTCTCCTCTTCATGCAGCTTTATGTCACTGAAGGTGAGTCTCTCTCTCTCTCTCTCTCTGTTCATGGTGTGTCCATCCATCCATCCAACCATCCAACCATTTAACCTTTGTAGTCCAACTACTGGCCATAGAGACAGAAGGTGATTGCTATTGTATATATTCCCATTCCATTTCCATAGTAGAACATTATACTGTATGTGGGAATTTATGATTTAATACATTTAAAGCATGATTATACAGTAGTTTAATGGAAAGTTTTCCTTCTTTCACTAGTTGATGTGAGCTTTACTGTGGTAGTGGAGGTGTCTAGGGTGGGGCACATCGTGGCACAGCTCAGTTGAGATAGAGTACTCAGCGATGCAGGTGGCACCGAGGATCAGCAGGTGTACTTGGTCACCAGGCTGGAACTCCCATGGTTGTGTGGGCCAGTCATAACCTCTGTGTGAGCCTACTGCATGTGCTGTTTGACTATAGGGAGAACTTGG
The DNA here is from genome assembly GCA_030068045.1 of Platyallabes tihoni. NCBI lineage: Eukaryota > Metazoa > Chordata > Actinopteri > Siluriformes > Clariidae > Platyallabes > Platyallabes tihoni. Next base: position 34,441,895 of record JAQQZS010000012.1, on the reverse strand, counting down.
TTAATGTTATTTAGCAGATCTTTAACATACACAAACCACTGATCTGAAGGCAGTTCCTCTGCTACTTCTTCTGCCCCGTCCAGCATGACAGGGTGAAGTTAGTGGAGGCTCTTTTTTGCCAGCATAAATCGCCCCAATCATGACCTAAGAGTAGAGAAACAGTCAAGTCATATTGGTTTTTAGATTTTATGTTCTTCATGGCCGTTGATCATAATATGTGTGGCTGGAACCTCCTGCCAATCGCCACGCACACAGGTTACAGGCAGTGGTTTCCATGGCGACTGGTGAAACCACTGAGGGTAGTGTGACCGCACTTCTTGTGTCAAGTAGCACGAGGAACAGAGCTCCACCCAATGTGTTGGTGTTGCACTGGTTCTTGTTGTTTCTTTTTATTATTTACTTTCTGTTTTCATAATGCTCTTTCTATTCGTTTTGTTTTTATTGTTATAATTGTATAATTTAGTTAATAATTAATATCTTTGTGATCTTATCTTATTTTAATTATTTAAACTCATTCTTCATGAACATACATGTGCTTGTGTTTTTTTTCCTTTCCATGTCACTTTTCAGAGTATTGTTTCTTTTTTTCCATTCTTCAGATTTTACTTCCCTACATGGACAGTTCCAAAAGTTACGTTAACATGCTTACAGCCACAAGACAAAATTAATTGTAAATGTCAAATCTAACTCATTTTAAACTTTAGTTAAATTCATTATAATCACCTACATCACAAGCTTGTAAAAATGAATGTTTTGAATGTTCTTAAATGTCTACACTCACAGAGTTAGAGGGAAGGTGATTTTTTGTTAGCTTAGGCTAGTGTAGTTAGCTAGTTTTAGTTTGAAGCTTTGTTCAGCCAAATGTAGTTCATATTTGCACCTTTCACTGCTTCAGCACATCCATATCCTTGCATGCAATAAAGAGTTGAAGACATTAGTGTAGTGAATTTTGGAGTTACATCTTGTGTGTAGTTGTGTAGAGTTGCTGCAGATGGTGAACTGCTCATTAACAGATCATCACCTGGTGTGTTCCTACAGGCTGCAGACTGGAAGGAGACAGTGACGTAAAAGCCATAACTGCATACACAGGAGGCTCAGTACTGCTGCCCTGCTCCTGCACTGACCTCCACAACACACCTGGGACCTTTTCATGGTGGAAATACACAAATGTAAACGACTGGATAGAGATATCTCCTGAGAGTGAGCAGTACAAAGACAGAGTTCAGCTGGTTAATGATCACTCTTCAGGAAATCTCTCTCTGCTCATATCACACCTGACTGTAGAGGATGGAGGAGATTACAGGTGTAATCTTACAAAAAGTGAATACAGATATTTCAGACTCACTGTTGAAGGTAAATGACTCATGTTTATACACAATGCTTCGTCAGTGATAATTAATCTGATGTTGTAACAGCAATGCAACATGTTGATGTTTGTTCATTCTCCAGGTTGCACATTGAATCAACAGACAGTGAGAGTGACTGGATACGTGGGACAGTCTGTCCTTCTGCCCTGCTCCTGCTTTCAACTACAAGCCAAACCACACACTCTCAGATGGATCTCTTTTAAAGGACCTGATCAGAAAGAAATCTTCCCAAAGGATGAGACAAATTTCTACACAGACAGAGTTCAGCTCATTAATGATCATCATCCAGGAAATCTCTCTCTACTGATATCACACCTGACTGTAGAGGATGGAGGAGATTACAGTTGTCAGATCAACAATGCTATGGATGCAAATATCATACTCGTAGTAAGAGGTAAAATTACTTTCTATATTTAAAGAACACGTGAAGCTCATTATAGTATGTACGAAATTAAATAGACATGAAATACTACTATAATAAAAAGAAGTGGTATATATTTACTCCACATGGATAATAAAATGTGTTTTATAAAAGAGTATCATGTAAGAATCTGTGAGATTGTGTTCTGACCTACATTTTACTACTCACTATGATTTCTGGATAGCCTTTAATAAAGAACACACTGAGTTTATACACTTCATTGCACATCACATTCTTTATTTATAACTAATTTAAACTTTCTCTCCTTGCAGACGCACCAACAAGACCTTCAACAGCCACTCCAGTAATTATACCAGCTTCACTTAATCCCAAACCAGGTACCTCACACACCACTGATACACACCAGAATGAAAAGTCTTTGTCAGTACATTAGAATATCAGCTCACAGCGTGAATACTAACTTTGTCTGGTCTTTCACTTCCTGTAGGCGTCACAACACAAACCCCAGTGATTAATGACAAAACAACTGCACACACTGAAACATCTTCTGAAAAAGGTAATGATCAGTACAGTACTTTGTTCCTTTGACATTTACCAAAGCAGAATAGTCTCTTAAAACAACCTTTCATCAACAGAGACCTCTGTGTATGATCCAAAATAATAATCCAGATGGTTAGTCAGTAAAACAGTAAAGCTCATGTTAGTCTTAGACTATATTGAGCATCTACCAGACTCCTCCCTGTGAATAAGCTGTGAATAAGCATTTTCATTGCCAGTTATTTTGACAATAAAGTCTGCAAGTTGAGTTATTGCTAGAGGACAGTAAATCTGTATGGTTATACAAGCTGCACATTGACTACTCTAAAGTATATCCAATTTCTATTGCTATAGTATTGTCCTGTGGGAACATACAATAAAGTGGTTGCTGAAATGTGAGGGGTGTACTTACTTTTGTAAGATACTCTATCTATCTATCTATCTATCTATCTATCTATCTATCTATCTATCTATCTATCTATCTATCTAGAAATGTTTTTGAATGATTTGGATAGAATAGACTACAGTGTTATTTTTAGCTGTAACAGATTTTCTGCATGTTTATTTCATATATAATTAATAAAAGCTGAAAGGCTTACTGTGCTCTGTCTACTTATTCTACTTATTCATTTTCATACAGAACACAGAGTCCTACAGAAAAACATGAGCACTGTTAGTTGGATTTACACTATCTGAATCAGAGTCTGTGAAATCTCCAGTAAAATATTTATTATTGTGAAATATTCTTTAACACTGATGAAACTTTTACCTCACAAAACATGTGTTTTACATTATTTAATCTTTCATTATTAAGGTTTGGACTTTTTCATTCACATGATTGTTTTCAGACTAATTTAACATCATTATAACACTTGTATTTTATTTATGTAATTTTATTTGGTATTTGCACTGATGGCTTTTTTAAACTAATGCCTTAAATTGCTCCATAGGGATAAATATATATATTTTTTATTGAATTGAATGATGAGTTAAAGCAGGAGATTCCTGCAGTGTATCTCTCTCCACACTTATGTACACTGTACAGTCCACCTCTAAATCTCTGCATGTGATCAGATCAGTGCTCTTGTGTTGTGCTGAACCGTGAACTTCTCTCTCGTTACTGAATTAATCCATTAGTCTGATTTTCAATGTGATTATCTTGTTTTTTTAAAGAAAGTGATTTAAAAGTAAACGTGCACAGATTTTGCCCACAGTTTACTTTTGTTGCCCATTTATTGTTGATGAACAAACACTATAATTAAAGAATATTTTAAATAAAATAATCTCATTTTTGTTCCTTTGATTTACTCTCTTTCATTGGTATCTCTTTCATTGGCTCCTTTTATTTAGTCTTTTATGTAAGAAATTAAATAGACATGAAATACTACTATAATAAAAAGATGTGGTATATATTTATCCCACATGGATAACAAAATGTGTATTATAAGAAACAATGTAAGAAACTGAGATTGTGTTCTGACCTACTTCTTCATCTTACTATGATTTCTGGATAGCCTTTAATAAAGAACACACTGAGTTTATACATTTCATTTCACATCACATTTGTCATGATTCTCTGTGCTAGGAGACAGACGCAAGTGCAGGCATTGATCTCAACGAGTCTTTATTGAATGAAGTTCAAATTTAAACAAATAAGCAAGGAGTTCAGGTAACTCCCCAGACTGGGTCTGCAGGTGGGCGGTCTAGAGAAAAAGAACTTGACTAAATGAAAATAACAATGAGGGTTGCGTGGTAACGAAAGGGCTGAGTACTTCTCAGCTGAGAACTTGACTTAGGTCTGGTGTTCACAAAACCCGACCTCGACCCTGCAGACACTGATCAGTCCTGAGGAAACAAAAGACAATAGGTATTAAGACACCATTCACACGAATGAAAATAACAGTGCACGGACAGGAAGGTTCGGCTGGTTTAAATAGACACACAGGGGGGAGATACAGGTGAAACTGATTTAGTGTTTTCGTGAGACATATACCAACGTAGGGGGAGACAAAGCGGCGGCTCAGTAATCCAGAGAATCAGATCTTATTCCCCGGGACCATGGTGGTACAGGTGTGACAGTACCCATGTACCAAGGGATCAATGTATTTAGGGGTAAGTTTCCGACAGGGGAGGTTAAGGTGAAGGTCCCGTGTCGAGAGCCACACCCGATCGCCTACCTGGAGTGGAGGACTTTCCCTTCGTCGTCTATCAGCAAATTTTTTAAAACGACAAACTGCTTGGGAGATCTTCGTGTGTGCATCCTCCCATACTTTCTTCGCTTTTTTGAACCACTGATCCACCATGGGGACATCGGTGGGAGTGGCATCCCAGGGACAAAGCGGTGGCTGATGCCCAAGCACACACTAAAACGGCGTCAGGCCAGTTGCGGAGTGGCACAACGAGTTTTGAGCATATTCCGCCCAGATTAAACAGTCCGCCCATTCATGTTGCCGACTGCTACAGTATGCACGAAGGTATCTCCCGAGTTCTTGAACAGTCCGCTCTGCCTGCCCATTTGACTCAGGGTGATAGCCCGACATTAGGCTAACAGTGGTCCCCAACCTCTGGAAGAACGCTTTCCAGACTTTGGCGATAAATTGGGGACCACGATCGGAAACAATATCCTCCAGTATGCCATAGCAACGAAACACTGACTCGAATAGGGTTTCTGCCACCTGGAGGGCTGATGGGAGAGAGTTAAATGGGATGAAACGACATCCCTTAGAGAATCGATCCACTACTACTAAAACTGTTGTATACCCTTTAGACACAGGCAGATCAGTGACAAAGTCCACAGCAATGTGAGATCACGGTCTATTCGGTGTTGGTAGGGGCATTAATTTACCAACGGGCAAACAACGAGGTTTTTTTGTTGTCGCACAGATTGTACAAGATAAAACAACTGTTCTCATGGTTTCCCTCATTTTAGGCCACCAGAATTTCCATTCTAGGATTTTCATGGTGCGTGTTACGACAGGGTGTCCGGATGACAAATTGGAATGTGGTTCTATTGTCACTCGGTCACAAAGTGCCTCCGGTACGTAGGTTCAATTAGGAGGACAGCCTATAGGCACGGGATGGGACCGTGCCCACTGGGCTATCTCCGAATCGATATCCCATACGACCGGAGCCACCACGAGCGCCGAGGGTAGAATTGGTTCCGGGTTCGAAATCGGGTCCGGTGCCCGATAGTAATGAGCTAATCCGTCCGCCTTCTTATTTTTTGAGATGGGCCGATATGTGATATGCAATTGGAAACGCGTGAAGAACAGCGCTCAGCGGGCTTGACGAGTGTTTAATCTTTTGGCTTGTTGGATGTACTCTAGGTTTCGGTGGTCTGTAAGTACTGTGGATGGATGTTTAGCTCCCTCCAAGCAATGCTGCCACTCCTCTAATGCCACTTTTACTGCTAGCAGTTCTCGATTACCAATATCAAAGTTTCGCTCGGCAGGTGTCAGTTTACAAGAAAAAAATGCGCAAGGGTGGAGTTTTTCTTCGTTGCCTTGGCGTTGGGACAGCACCGCTCCCATCCCTACCTCCGACACATCGACTTCTATTAAAAAGGTCTTCTCTGGGTCGGGAAGCTTTAAAATAGGGGCCGTGGTGAACGTGGTTTTGAGTCGCCGAAACGCTGTTTTAGCCTCCGCAGTGAGCGCGTTGAGTCATTTCGGTTTCCCTTTCAATTCACTTCACATTTGAAGCAGTGCTGCCATCATGCTGAAGCCTCAAATGAAGCGCGATAGAAATTAGCGAACCCAAGAAAACTCTGTATCGCCTTGACTGACTTGGGTTCCGGCCATTGTTGTACCGCCTCTACCTTGGTCATTTCCATCTCAACCACCTGTGGCCCTATGCGATAGCCGAGAAATGTAACCTCCCGCTTGTGGAATTCACATTTTTCTGCCTTCGCATAGAGCCCATGTTTGCGCAGGCGACGAAGGACGGCGGTTACATGAAGGACATGCTCGGAATATGACTGCAAGTATATTAGGATGTCATCCAAATATACTATAACAAAACAGTTAAACATATCCTGAAACACGTCATTCATAAACCCCTGAAACACATTCATTCATTCATTCATTCTTCTATACCGCTTTATCCTTGATCACCTGAAACACATTATATTGATAATGTAGTGCTAAACGCAGTCTTCCATTCGTCGGCCTTATGTACACGAACGAGTTTATAAGCGCTGCGGAGATCGAGCTTAGTGAAGATGGAAGCGCCTCGGAGTTGGTCGATCGCGGCCAGCACCAGCGGCAGTGGGTGCTTGGATTTTATTGCAACTGCATTGAGCCCGCGGTTATCAATACAGGGCCGTAAGCCTCCACCTTTTTTTCTATGAAAAAGAAACCTGCCGATGCGGGAGACGTGGACCTGCTGATGAGCCCCTGATGGAAAGCCTCGCTGACAAATTCCTCCATTGCCCTGGTTTCCTCTAGGGACAAAGCATAAATACGTGAGCTAGGCGGTGTTTTCCCTGGCAGGAGCTCTATCGCGCAGTCCCGCGGACGATGAGGGGGAAGTCGTGCTGCTGCCCTAATGCTAAACACATCCTTAAATTTGGAATACTCTGGTGGCACATCGATAGTTACTCGGGGGCTTGGGCTTTCAATGCTAGTGGTCTGGACCGTTAATGGCACTGGTTTACATAATTTCGCGCAGCTAGGAGCCCAGGATGAGATGTGTGAGTTAACCCAATCAAAATTAGGATTGTGGAAGCTGAGCCATGGTAGACCTAGCACGACGAACTGGTCTGACTGAGGAAACACAAAAAAATTTATTTCCTCTGTGTGACCGGGAAAAGTTAATCGAAGGGGCGCTGAAATTAGTTTAAGAGGCGACTGTTTTAAGGTACTGCCATGCAGAGCTTTAACTGATATCAGGTGTGGAAGCTTCGACCCTGGAGCTCGCAGCGAGGAAATTATAGATGAAGGGATGAAATTTCCAGCCGACCCGGAATCTACTAGGGGAAAAACAGACAAGGTGTGATCATTGCAATAAATTTATGCAGGTAAACAAAAGGTTTGGTGTGTACGAGGTGGTGTGAGGTGCGTTACTTTTAACACGGGGCAATTGCTAACTCGATGATTTCTCCGGAGGGGCGGGCGTGTTGGTGAGGGTGCGGAGCGCCGGTGCGGAGAGGTTGGGGGAGACCGAGCTGACTTACGCTGCACGCTAGATCATGGACAGCTCGTGCCAGTCTTTCAATCTCCCTTTGTTGATCGCGGAGATAACCATGTAGGAAGTCGTCTTCTGTCAGGGGGGTTCCTGCTTCGTCTTGATAGGTCCGTGCATCTGTCATGATTCTCTGTGCTAGGAGACAAACGCAAATGCAGGCAGTGATCTCAATGAGTCTTTATTGAATGAAGTTCAAATTTAAACAAATAAGCAAGGAGTTCAGGTAACTCCCCAGACTGGGTCTGCAGGTGGGCGGTCTAGAGAAAAAGAACTTGACTAAATGAAAATAACAATGAGGGTTGCGTGGTAACGAAAGGGCTGAGTACTTCTCAGCTGAGAACTTGACTTAGGTCTGATGTTCACAAAACCTGACCTCGACCCTGCAGACACTGTTCAGTCCTGAGGAAATAAAAGAAATAATAGGTATTAAGACACCATTCACACGAACGAAAATAACAGTGCACGGACAGGAAGCTACGGGTTCGGCTGGTTTAAATAGATACACAGGGAGGAGACAGGTGAAACTGATTTAGTGTTTTCGTGAGACATATACGAACGTAGACACACTAGGGGGAGTAATCCGGTAGAACCAGATCTTATTCCCCGGGACAGTGGTGGTACAGGTGTAACAACATTCTTTATTTATAAATAATTTAACCTTTCTCTCCTTGCAGACGCACAAACAAGACCTTCAACATCCACTCCAGTAACTATGATAACTTCACCTAATCCCACACCAGGTACCTCACACACCACTGATACACACCAGAATGCAAAGTCTTTGTCAATACATTAGAATATCAGCTCACAGCATGAATACTAACTTTGCCTGGTCTTTCACTTGTAGGTGTCACAACACAAACCCCAGTCATTAATGACAAAACAACTGCACACACTGAAACATCTTCTGAAAAAGGTAATGATCAGTACAGCACATTAACTTCTGTTCATTTCTTTATTTTTTTATTTGTTCCTTTGACATTTACCAAAGCAGAATAGTCTCTTAAAACTACTTTTCATCAACAGAGACCTCATTGTATAATCCAAAATAATAATCCAGATGATTAGTCAGTAAAATAGTAAGGCTTCGTTTAGTCTTAGACAATATTGAGCATCTACCGGACTCCTCCCTGTGAATAAGCTGTTGGTATAGAAATGATAGCGTATTATAACGAGTACATTAATACAAACCTGTGATGTGCAGCTGCACTCCTGTTAGGGTTAGATAATGATTCAGCACTGGTGATTAATCTGACCAATCAGAATGGAGAATTTAACCCTCATGTGTCCTTTTTACTTTTCTCTTCTGTTCCACACAGAGACTCCAACAAACCCGCATCCTCACTACACCACCATCATCATCATCTGTACTACTGCTGGGATTCTACTGCTGATGATACTCGGAGGAGTCATGTGCTGGAAACACAGAGGTGCATGCACGCACACGCACACACTTACGCACACAGTTTTCTTGCTCTGGTTTCATCTGGTTTCATGCTGTAGGACAGAGATGAGGACAGACCGAAATCAGTGATGGACAAAAAGCACAAAGAAGACAGCATAAAGAAGAGGTGAATAAAAACATTGTACTGTATGTGTGTGCAGGTGTGTGCAGGTGTTAGTGTAAAATAACCTTTTGTTGATGTTCTACTACTGCAGAAAGATGTGACCTACACTGAGTGCAACTTAAACTACATTGACCTACTACAGTATATGCAGCATGAAAACCTCTCTCTCCTCAAAACACAGCATTAAAAATCTACTAATTTTGCATAATAAGGACAAATTCTATTTTTTTTATACATGTTTACATTTGTCTTTAAATTCTTCACCCACTCACAAAAGTGAGTACACCCATCTAACTTCAGCAAACATTTTAGTATATCTTCTCAAAGGACAATACTATAGAACTGAAACTTGGATATATTTTAGAGTAATCAATGTGCAGCTTGTATGAAAGTATAGATTTACTGTCCTCTGAAAATTACTCAACAAACACCTTAAGTGGTAACAGTTGTACATCTTTAACCATGCAAAGTCACATGTCCTATTCATGATGTTCATGCGTGTGTCAGTGGCCAAGTATGTCTCCAGACCTGAACCTTGTTGAGCACCTGTGGGGTGTCGTCAAGCTGAAGGTGGCAAAGTGCCATGTATCTAACATCCAGTGTGATATGTGATATCATTATGAAGGAGTGGAAGAGGATCCCAGCAACAACATGTGCAGCTATGGTGAATTCCAGGCCCAGGAGGATTAAGGTTGTTCTAGATACAGTAATGATGGTGCTCACACGAAATACTGTTTTGACATGTTCACTTGGGGTGTACTCATTTTTATTGCTAGTTATTTAGACAATAAAGTCTGCAAGTTGAGTTATTGCTAGAGGACAGTAAATCTGTATGGTTATACAAGCTGCACATTGACTGCTTTAAAGTATATCCAATTTCTATTTCTATAGTATTGTCCTGTGGGAACATACAGTACTGTACAATAAATTGGTTGCTGAAATGTGAGGGGTGTACTTACTTTTGTGAGATACTTTATCTATCTATCTATCTATCTATCTATCTATCTATCTATCTATCTACCAATCTATCTATCTATCTATCTATCTATCTATCTATCTAGAAATCTTTATGAATGATTAGGATAGAATAGACTACAGTGTTATTTTTAGCTGTAACAGATTTTCTGCATGTTTATTTCATATATAAATAATAAAAACTGAAAAGCTCGCTGTGCTCTGTCTATTTATTCTACATTTTCATACAGAACACAGAGTCCTACAGAAAAACATGAGCACTGTTAGTGAGATTTACACTATCTGAATCAGGGTCTGTGAAATCTCCAGTAAAATATTTATTATTGTGAAATATTCTTTAACACTGATGAAACTTTTTCCTCACAAAACATGCGAGTTTAACATTATTGAATCTTTCATCATTACGGTTTGAACTAAACCCATTTAATTCACATGATGAGTTAAAGCAGGAGATTACGGCAGTGTATCTCTCTCCACACTGATGTACACTGTACAGTCCACCTCTAAATCTCTGCATGTGATCAGATCAGTGCTCTTGTGTTCTGCTGAACTTCTCTCTCATTACTGCATTAATCCATCAGTCTGGTCTTGAATGTGATTAGCTTTTTTATTAAAAACACCACTGTAAGTAGGTGAAATGAAAGTGAGTTCATGTTTCATTTTGCTAGGGAGCATAAAGATTGGACTTTGGATCAATGGAAAAAGGTCATGTGATCTGATGAGTCCAGATTAACTCCATTCCAGAGTGATGTGCCTGTCAAGCTCATGAAGCGATGCACCCATCATGCATAGTGGCCACTGTACAAGCACCCCCAAGAAATTCATATAATGAATTTATTTGATCATAGACTATTTAAATTCCACAATTCAGCCCTTACTTCAGCTATATCTTTAGGCAGCAATGCAGCGGAACTTTAGTCCTCCTCATCTGTACTGTACACACTGAACCTGGTTATTCATCCTTCAAGACATATTTAAAATCTGGTGTTTGTTGTTCAAGGCTACTATCATGCACTCATTACACTATCGCACAAGAGTGTAAGATGCTGCAGTGTGACATGAGGTCCTTGTGTATGTTCAGTTCAAGGCAAGATAACAGCACAGAGTTTTAAAAGAAAATAATCAAATTTGTTCAATTCTGAATATTTAAAGCAATAGTAATATTTTCAATAAGAATATACTTCTCCTCCAACTCCTATCTCTGTGTGTGGGTTTTCTGTTCACACAGCCTCTCTCTCTCTCTCTCTCTCTCTCTACAGTACACACACACACTAATGTACACAGACAGTCCTCCTCTAAATCCTTGTATGTGTTCAGATTGTTTTCGCTTGTGTTCTCCTGCTTGAAGGATGATCAGAAGCACCCCGGCAGACGCCACGGGACGGCAAACTGGTGGATGTTTTGGAAAGAATGAGAAAATGGCATGGCTGGCATTTTTCAAGCGTTTTTCTTCTTCTTTTTTTTTTTTTTACACATGTGAGCGGCCTTTTGAGTCATGTTTGTAACTTTTACAACTTGTTGTGTTGTCCTTTAAGGTCAGTTTGTTTTTTCATTTTATTCAGGGATTAATGAAATAAAAGTTTGTTTACACATGAAAAACACTCAATGCAGATTTTTCTCTTGTAGTTATATTTTTCTAAAACAACTGTAAACCTTGTGATGTTGAAAGCTGTTCAAAAGAGCAAAACAGTGCCATTACTTTTGCACTAACTTAGAGTTATAAATTTAGATTAGCTTTGATTTAATCTTCTGATTACAGTTAAACAGCCTAATGTTTCCCACTAAAATGCCTTAAAGATAAATGTACTGTATGCTGCTTGTAAGTTAAAGCAAGTTCAATAAAACTCATTTGTTTATCACTAGTGGTTCCAGACCTTTGACCTTGAATATGAATTTGATTTGATTTTCAAATTTGAATCTTTAAATATTACATTTGAGAACCCATGAAATAGACAATATAAATGAATTAACAGGACATGCCGAAAGTAATTAAAAGAATGAATGCTTGAATTACAAAATAGAAAACAAAACAACAAAAAATCAAAACAAGATAACAAACAAGCAAATAAGTAAGATGTTTACAGAATACTAAAGTGAAAGCTTTACTAAAATATAGAGAATAAATCATGTATATGCAATGAAATTAATTTAAGTCTACTGAATACTGAAGTGTGTGCAATGCAGACGTGTGTGTAAAATATTTAAGCAATATGAAAGTGTAAGAAATACTGTAGCTCTTTAAATTTATTTAATACTGAAATTTATGAAATAGAGATATACTACTTTACACACAGACACACACTGTTTCAAAGTTTTAAATTAAACTTACATTTATTTGTAATTTTGTAATTTGTTTTTAAGCTAAATTTCTATTAGGAGACTACATACTGTAAAGAAAAAAATAACATCTTATAACTTCCTTTTAGGATTTATAAAATACTCTATAAGGTGGTGTAGTTGTTAGCACTGTAGCCTTGCACCTCCAGGGTCCGGGTTCGATTCCCGGCCAGGCTCGATTCCCATCTCTGTGTGCATGGAGTTTGCATGT
>JAQQZS010000012.1:34386322-34399484 GCA_030068045.1 Platyallabes tihoni | reverse complement strand
TCGGAGATGTGATCAAATTACATAAAGCTTCAAATGTGTGAGAAACTTGTGTGTTCTGTAAATTTGTGTTTTGTCTTATTTGAAACATATAAAAAAAAATTGTCTCTTCCATTTATAATTGTGATGTTTTAAAAGAATGTTCTGTCTTCAGTACAAGTTAAGCTCAGTCAACACCATAATTTTTTTTGAAGGAAAAAGTTATTTATTTTTTGTGATAATCAGCATTATGAACAAATGCTGTTGATTGAGCATAACCTGTAGTGAACCCAGAATCTTTCTTAGAGGAACTGTTAATACTCGTGAAGTGCTGTCCGTTTTGATAGGAAGAAATCTGTTAGAAGTGATTGCGCTACATACATAAAATTCTGTGAATACAAATGTTGAATGAGTTTGTTGTTGATACATTTGCAGTTGTTTTTTCAATACAAAATAAATCAGAATTAAAACACTTTTTAGCTAAGTGTTTTTCACAGCAATTTCTCTTAATTGAATTTTCAAAAACTGACAGACACACATAAACACAAAAAATATCTGAAATAATATTTTCTTAAGATTCTTGAAATAAGAAATTTTAGTGGGATATTAGTCTTAAATAGCAAAACAATCTAATTGAACATGCACCAATATTTGGGCTTTATAGCTGTCACTTGTTTCTAGGAAAATCTCGCTTAAAATGAGTTCACATTTACTTGCCTAGCCAGACGAAGATCAATTTTCTTAAAGTAAGATTTATAGTCTACTGCACAATGTATTTTATAAGATTATGTATCTTTAATGGCAAAAAACAAGACCCATTTTCTAGAAATAAGCTTTTTTTTTTTTTTTACTTTCTTAGATTTCAGTTTTTGCAGTGTGTGTATAGATTTGGACCATAGTACTAGGTCTGGTCTTAAGGTTGAGGTGACTATTTCCGATGGAATGGACAGCTGATGGCCCAAATCTGCCCTCAATACCCAGTCTCGTGCTGCTTCCAATGATCCAACCCTATACAGTGAAGGGGGTTTTTGTTGTCCTTGTTCCCCTTCACGAACAAATGGTATCTTTTGGGCAACATGTGATTTTCTAAGGGGCATGTCATTCGTGGCTATTCTCTTAGATTCAATGGCTGCGGCTATTGATTTTAGAACTTGCTTATGTCTCCAAGTGTACCTGCCTTGGGAAAGGCTTACTTTACAGGCGGTGAGGATGTGTCTGAGGGAGACTGGCGTTGAGCACAGAGGGCATGCGGGATCTTCACCCCTCCACTCATGGAGATTTTTGGGTGAGGGGAGGACGTCATATGTTGCTCTGAGTAGGAAGCTGATTCAGCTTGCTTCCAATTCCCACAGGTCCTTCCAGCTGATCTTCCTTTTTTCAATTCCATCCCAGTTCATCCACTGCCCCGTTTGGCTTGTGACAATGCCTTAGTATATCTTGCTGCCTCCTCCTGCCATCGAACTTCTTATACTACCAACTTTCTTCGTTCTGTTGGAGTTGCCTTGTTCCATCGGGGTCTGTTCTGAGCAAGTTCCAGTCCTCCTCTTCCTTGCTGTACCTGGCCCATGATCTCAGCATGCTGTAAGGCTGACTTTGGCTGTAGTACAGCTTCTTTGGGTGTTCATTTACGGCCTGTAATTAATGCGGGTGTAATTCCTCTTATAGTTGAGTTGCAGGACTCTGAGAGGGTCACCTCCAGACTTGCTTTGGAACATTTAAACTCTTCCACAAGGCTTGAGAGTGGCAGATCGAGAATGCCATGCATGTACAGACTAATGCTGCTCAGGCATTTTGGGACACCTAGCCATTTTCTCACAAAGGAGCTGACACTTCTTTCCATCTTTTTGACCGCTGTGATAGGAACGTCAGTCACTGTCAATGGCCATAATAGCCGCAGAAGTAGGCCAAATTGGAGGCACCAGAGCTTTAATTTGCCAGGCAGCATAGAGCGATCTATTTTCTCAAGGTCCCTTTTTAAATCCTGCTTGAGCTGATTGACCTGATCACCGTCTGTGAGACTTGCATCGTAGTATCTACCTAGGCTTTTGACTGGTTTCTCAGATACCGTTGGTATTGGCTCGCTGTCAATGAGAAACCTCAGATTTACCATCTTCTCTTTAATGATGGAAATACTTCTAGATTTTGATGGCTTGATCTTCATTCTAGCCCAGGTGATGTTTTTGTTAAGCTTCTGTAGCAGGTGTCTGGTACATGGTATCATTGTTGTCAGTGTTGTTATATCATCCATTAAAGCCCTAATAGGTGTCAACTGAGCTCTGGACTTGAGTCTTCCACCCAGCACCCATTTTGAAGCTCTTATGATCACTTCCATTGCCATGGTGAAAGCTAGTGGACATATTGTGCAAGCTGCCATGATACCTTTTTCAAGTCTCTGCCATGTGGTGGTAAAGTCAGGTGTAGTGAAGCAGAACTGCAGGTCATGAAAATAGGCCTTGATCAAACTTGTGATGGGTTCCGGTATTCTGAAGAAGTTGAAGGCTTGTCCATATGATGCTGTGAGGAACTGAGCCAAATGCATTTGCAAGGTCGAGGAAAACAACATGCAGATCACTCTTCTCCCTCTTGGCCATTTGGATTTGTTGCCAAATCATGCTGGTGTGCGCCAGACATCCTGAAATCCCTGGAATTCCAGCTTTTAGAGGTTTCACTGAAGTTACCTTGTCCTTGAGCAACAATGTGTTTAAGTTCAGAGTTGGCACAACCAGGTTATGAGACTGCACCACACACATATACTCTCATTCTATAGATCTGGGGCTGGATTCTAGATCTGCCCTTTCCCACCACAGGAAACTTAAATAGTCTTGGTCTAGACACCTACAAGAACACCTACAAGAGGGTTTGTCAACTCTGGACCAACTAACAAATGCTCATTGAGAGATGTACCATGGAACTTTCCTGAGCAGTCAAAGACTACATGGATTTTTCCAGGTTTTTGAGGATGATAAACACTATGGTGGGGAATATACCACACAGAGTGGTTGCCGATTTCTTCAACTGGAACCTTTTCAGCATGGCCTCGAGCAATTGTCTCATCCAAAAAGCTAGATAGTCTTTACTATATTTATCATCTCTTTTAAGCCTTTTTTCTAAGCATCTGAGACGGTGCATGGCACATTCTTTATTGTTTGGTAGATTTGGGCTGTCTTCCTTAAAAGGCAAAGGCATTTCATAATGACAACTTTCCTTGAGTCTGATGCCCGTTTTCAACTTTGACAGAAAACCCAGGTCTTCTTGAGAAACATGACTATACTATACTCTACTCTGATGCTTTCTCATTGAAGTTGGACTCCTGTGTTCTGTGTTCTGCAGATGTATTGAACTTCATTCTTAAGACTGAAGGGAGTTGGCAGACTTGGCATCACTTGTTTCACTATGTTGCAATTACTAACACCAATGGAATCACCATAGTCTACACAGGTCTTAGCACTGCCAACAATACTCCAGCCTAGATCTGTCCTTTGAGCAAAAGGCTGATTTTCTTAACCAGAAGCAATTTCTCTGGGAAGGACAGCTTGTGGGCAAATAAAATTAATAGCCAATTAGAAGACTAATATCACAAACTTGTTGAAGAGCAATTTTCTCTGCTATGTGCATTAGACGTGGCCATGTTTTTGCAGTTTTGGGTGTAGGAATGTGAGTTCTATTCGCAGGAATAAGCTATCTTGAATAAGGTACTGGCAAGAAGATTTTTTTATCTGCATAAAATCCTCTCACTTGTAAACCAGTCAACTTCTGACATGGAACAACTGTGCTTTTGAAAACCCTTGGTGAGAGTTCCTGTTGTACAGACTCCTTTGTTGTATCAAGAGCTTGTGCTATTTCTTCAAGGATGAAGATAGTATCGCTCTGTGTGTCAAGAAGTGCAAAAACAAGTTCCCTTTCAGAAGCTTCACTCGATGCTGCGTGAAAACGCTATGGGAACATCTCTTTGTTCTACCGGTTGTGAAGCATGTGTGTATCAAACACGCCAAATTTTGGCTTATATAACCTCGGTCAGGTGATGTCATCTGATGAGGTGCACCTGCAGGTTATAAATAGGAGTGAACCAGAAACATCCTCAGGTCTTTTTGTCTTCAAGGAAGGCGATCTCCACACTTTCTGTTTGTGCTGAAGTGCTTCGCGCACATTCCTGGGGTTCACATGCCGATCTGGCAGACGGAATTCCCCCTTTCTCTCGCACTCTCGCCAGATCAGGAAGTTTTAGCATCCACTTCTCAAGCGCGCTCCGGCGCTTCTTTTGAGTGGACAGAAGAGACTTCCTCTCTTGCTTCCGCAGAAATGGAAATAGCCACCTCAGAGCTCTCCTCTAATGATGACCGGAAGTACTACTGGAAGTAGTAAAAAAAAAAAAAGTCCCCCAAGCGCTCAAAGATAGACGACAGGTTTCTGTCGGATGGCTGGTGGAGGGGCCTCAACGACAGTCCCTCCCTTTCTTTGGTGACCTCCATGACAAGTTAACTCATTCACGAAATAAGCCCTATTCAAACCGTGTTTTCGTGCTATTGACCTCGATTTATTCGAATGACATTGATGCGAAAGCGCGGTTTTATATGATGATGCCCAAGATTGAAGAGAAGCTTGTGGGCTATCTCTCTCCTGAGAGCTCATCCTCCCTGAAAAAGCCCACACTCCCCACCAAGCCATGTAGACTAACATGTTCGTTGGTGGGAAAAGCTTTTTAAGGCAGCGGGTCAGGCTGGTGCTGCCCTGCACACCATGGCGGTTTTGCAGGCATACCGGGCTGACCTGCTAAGAGATCTGAGCACTGGCGGGTCTATCGACGACGCAGCATTTGCAGAGCTATGCCGAGCCACAGATTTATTTCTCTGTGCCACCAAGCAGACGGCCCGTGCTATGGCCGTTCTATGGCTGCTATGGTCGGCACGGAGAGGCATCTGTGGCTTAACCTTGATGCCCCATCTCGCCTTCCAGCCTATTTGGTGACGCCGTAAACACTGCCGCCATTAGGTTTCGGGAGGCGAAGTTCTACGGGCAGGCCTTTATGAGGTTTCTCCCCCGCCGTGCTCAGGAGTTGGGACCGTCAGCCACCCAGTCCTGACCAGGTCCGGTTCTCGCCAGGTGTGAAGCGCAAAAGGAGAGTGTGGCGAGCCGAGCACCCCCTCGTAGAGATTGGGGAGGGACTCGCCACGCTTCGCAGTCTGCCTCAAAGAAGCCGGACCTGAGGAGCATCATCTCATCTAAAAAGAATTCCTGAGGATTACGCGCGCAGGACCATGGGGGTGTCTCCCCACCGGGGAGGGGCGCGTAAAAATTCCAATAAGGAATATAGACTCCTTCCTGGCACCCTCAGGAGGCCATGCTTCAATCTCCGCCACCAATGGTGTTTCAGGGAGCAGCGGTCTCCAGCGAAATGTTAGTTGTTCGGTTCCTTCCTGCCATGTTTCAGGATGCCGAACATCTAACACCCCTCCCCCATCTAGCCGAAGTGTAAAAACTTGTGCCCTTTTCAGAGAGGCTGGCAGCATGGAACGTACTGCCAGGTATGTCTCTTTAGGTAGAAAGCGCTGTAGAGAGAGGCTACAGGATTCATTTTGCACATCGTCCTCTCCGTTTCAATGGTGTTGTCTCCACTTCCATGAAACCGGAACGAGCACACTTGCTGACTCAACAATTACAAACTTTGCTTGAAAAAGGGGCCATAGAGTATGTTCCCCTGCCAGACAGAGAGTCAGGCTATTACAGTCAGTATTTCTTGGTTTTCAAGAGAAACGGGGGGTAGCGTCCAATTTTACATCTTCGTGGGCTGAACATCAAAATGTCGACAGCCAAAATGATTGTTTCTCAAATCCAACTGGAGGATTGGTTTGTGACAATTGACCTGAAGGACGCATATTTTCATATAGAAATATTGCCACAACTGAGGAAGTTCCTGAGATTCGCTTTCGGGGCGTAGCCTACCAGTATCGGGTCCTTCCATTTGGCCTAGCCCTGTCACCCCGCACATATATAAAATGCACGGATGCAGCCCTGGCTCTATGATTCCAGGGCATCCGTATCCTGAATTACATAGCTAGCTCTTCGACATCGAGATGTCGCTCTAGCTCACCTCGATTCTTTAGGATTGAGACTCAATGACGGGAGAGGCGTTATCTTTCCTACACAGAGGACAACGTATTTGGGTGTCATATGGATTTCGATCGCAATGCAGGCACAGCTGTCTCCTGCGCGTGTCGAATCCATTCTCAATACCCTAAAGGAAATCAGGCTAGGCCAGAAAGTGATTGTCCTTTACTTTCACAGTATTTTAGGTCTCATGGCAGCTGTGTCCAC
This sequence comes from Platyallabes tihoni, assembly GCA_030068045.1. Lineage (NCBI taxonomy): Eukaryota > Metazoa > Chordata > Actinopteri > Siluriformes > Clariidae > Platyallabes > Platyallabes tihoni. The sequence continues at coordinate 34,393,196 of JAQQZS010000012.1, read as the reverse complement.
AGTAATAACTTTGGGCCTTCTGCACATGATTGTTTCAGTTGTGGCAAGGAGCCAGGGGATTTCACTCAAGGGCCAATCCGCAGAGGCAAATAAGGGTTACGCGCCAGGGGCTTTGTGGTTCAGACCCCGGTTTCTGACTTTGGGTCCCACTCTAGATGCGTCTTGTCGTCGCAAGACGCTAACGACAGACGCTTCCCTTATGGGTTGGGGTGCAGTCTTAGATGGCTGTCCAGCCCAAGGGATCTGTAGAGGTCATCTTCTCGCGTGGCACATCAATTGCCTCGAAATGATGGCTCTATTTCTGGCCCTGAAATACCTCCTCCAGCAGTTGAGAGGCTACCATGTCCTAGTGCGGGTGGACAACACTACGATAGTCTCGTACATAAATCTCCAGGACAGACCGCGCTCGCACCGCTTGAACAAGCTAGCACACCAGGTTCTGCTTTGGGCACAGGACAAGTTCCTGTCCCTCAGGGCGATTTACATTACGGGACATATGAATGTGGGAGCTGACTTGCTGTCCAGACAAGCTGTGACATATGGGGAATGGAAACTCCACCCTGAAGTAGTCAGTCAAATCTGAGAGAGATTTTATTTAGCAGAGGAGGACCTCTTTGCCTCACAAGAAACAGCACAATGTCCCCTTTACTACTCTCTGACTCCTCCAGCTCCCTTGGGTCTGGATGCGATGCCCCATACGTGGCCCAGATTACGCCTTTATGCATTTCCTCCGATAGCTCTGCACCTGGGAGTCCTGGCGAGGGTCCGTCAACAGGATTTTCACCTTTTATTGATAGCGCCCCGTTGGCCGACCAGAGTGTGGTTCTCGGATCTAATATCTCTCCTTGACGGCTCACCGTGGGTGATTCCAGTGAGGAGGGATCTTCTGTCTCAGGCAGGGGACAATATTTCATACCCGGCCCGAGCTCTGGAACCTTCACGTCTGGCCCCTGAGGGGGACCAATTAAGAGATGATGGTCTTCCAGCCAGCGTAATTGAAAGTATTCTAAGTGCTAGGGCTCCCTCCTCTAAAAGAACTTATGCCCTCAAATGGAGTGTATTTGAAAGTTGGTGCATGGCAAAACATGTAGACCCAGTCCACTGCCGAATCGTTTCAGTGCTGGAGATTCTGCAAGAAAAGTTGTCCTCGGGCTTATGCCCTACTTCTCTCAGAACATATGTAGCCGCTATTTCGGCTTGTCATGTTCTGACTGATGGGGTTTCTGTGGGAAAGCACCCTTTAGTTGCCCATTTTATTCGTGGAGCTAAACGGTTGAGGACGCCCACTAGAGCGACGGTCCCTTCTTGCGATTGTGCTCGAAGGTCTGATTGACACCCCTTTCGAACCACTAGAGTCAGCATGGTTACTTCTTTGAAGAGAATTGGAGATCTGCAGGCTTTCTCAGTCTCCCCATCCTGCCTAGACTTTGCCCCTGGGCTAGTCAAAGCTATTCTGCATCCTCACCCGAACTAACTTCCAAAAGTTCTATGCTCAACCATGCACCCAGTTGTTCTTGAAGCCTTCTGTGTTCCGCCTTTACTTAAGACTTTACTTACTGTGTCCAGTACGTGCTCTTCAGATTTACATCCACCGCACTAGCCAGTGGCGTAAGTCAGAGCAGCTTTTTATATGCTATTGGGGCCACAACCGGGGGGTGGCCGCCACTAGACAAACGCAGTCACATTGGGTAAGGGGTGCCATTGCCCTAGCGTGGTCACAGTTCACCTCTAGGAATCAGGGCTCATTCAACCGGGGGGATTACCTCATCAACTGCACTGGCAAGAGGTGTCCCCTTACAGCAAGTGTGTGATGCGGCAGGTTGGTCCTCTCTGCACACATTTGTCAGATTTGGGTCCTCGAGTCAGCATCCCAAAGTTATGTCTGAGCAACACAACCCTCGGGGTCCAGACACTTGCAGTGTGGCGGCGTTGGTATTCTCGTTTCCATAGCGTTTTCATACTTTGCTGTAACCCCGATGAAAAAGCGGGAACGAGATGCTGCGCTCCAAGCCGCACTGCTGGCGTGACTGGACGTCCTTTCAGACAAAAACTGACCTGAGGATGTTTCCGGTTCACTCCTATTTATAACCTGCATGTGCACCTCATCAGATGACGTCATCTGTCCAAGGTTATATAAGCCAAAATTTGGTGTGTTTGATACACACATGATTCTCAACCAGTAGAACAAATAGATGTTCCCATAGCGTTTTCATGCAGCATCTTGTCCCCGCTTTTTCAGGGAATAGGGTTACAGCAAAGTAACGTGAGATGAACTTCATGCTTTGGTTCATTTGAGACCCATACTGGAACAACTGTGGACATACAAATATTATTCACCTCCTGTACAACTTGGTTGGATGTTGCATAATTTTTGGGCTCTTTACTCTGTCCTCGCTCTTGCTTACTTTCTCTCAATTTCTCTTTTGCCTGCTCTGACTTTGGAAGCTTCTTCACTTCTTTCATGCAATCGTCATGTAGACATGTTGTGTGTTTCTTCTGACATGTCTCACATTAAACTTCTATCTTCACAGTTCTTTGAGCAATGCCCAGGCTTCAAACAGCCAAAGCACAACTTGTTCACTTGGACAAACTTGACCCATTCAGCTGTATTTTTCTCTGTAAATATTCAACATTCAACATTTGTGCATGGGATGTCCTGGTTTCTCACAGAATGCACATTTTGCAGCATCTACTTTCTCATTGCATTGGACTGTTAACACTTTTGCTCTGGTGCGTTGGATTCTTACTACCTTTTCTTTTTCAACCTCTGAGCATGAAAAGATGTAACTGGGTTGCAAGCAATTTTAGCTTCTCTTACAAGAATCTTCACAAACTGACTGAAGAAAGGAAATGTTTTAGTTTCTTAATTTCTATTACCTGGCGATTCCAGCTTGAGACTAACCAATCAGGAAGTTTGGAAGTTTGGACATTTAATTTGTGCCATAGCTGCTTCACAGCCTTTGAGGAAGTCTGTAAATTCCCTCAACTCAATGCTATCCTTAGGACCTATCTTCGGCCATGAATTAAGCTTGTCCCTGAAAGCTTTGGCAATGACAAATGGATGTCCATACCTTTCCTCTAGTCCATGCTGCATGCTAAGCTGTCTCTGTGCCCAACAGGAAGTAGCTTTCAATGGCCTTCTTAGCTGGTCCTTCAACTTACTTCCGTAAGTAGTAAATCTTCTCACTGACTGGTATGTTCTTTCTATCAATCAAAGTTTGAAAAGAGATTTTCCAATCACTAAATCTGAGTGGATCTCCAAAGAATGTTGCAGGTTCTGGTATAGGAAGACAACTTGAACTGATGGATTCTGATAACATCCTAACAAGATCTGCTGTGCTATCTTCTTGATGTAATTGTGTCACAATTTTCTGTGAAGGTGTGTCCTGGGACAAAGAGCTGCTAGCTTTATGTATGTGCTTCTTCTGTACAGGCACACAGTTATGGAGTAACTCTGATTTCATCCTTTGTGTCTTCTGTCTGCTCATAGACTTGCATCCGTGCCTTTGCATCGTTCAGCTTCTTGAGCGTCTCCAAGCGCTCTACCTCTCTGTGCTTGTCTTCCAGTGCTTTTCAGCTTCAAACTTCACATGGTCAAGCTGCTTCTTCTTCTCTTTCTAGTCGTCTCTTATAAGATTCCGCTTCTTGTTCTACTATTCTCCTTTTCTCCTCAGCCTCAAGCCTTTAGAGTTCCTCCAGTTTATGTTCTTGCTGTTGTAATATTTCTAAAGTTGCTTCAGTTGCAGCGATTTCTGTAGCAGCTTCTTGTTTTTTTTACCAGAGGATAAACTTGAACTTCTGGAGCTGACACTTGAGATGCTTAAAGACTGAGAGGAAGATGTAGACTGTCCATGACATGATTTAGAGGCTATAGATGAAAACACTGAGCCTGTATAAGTACAGCATCCCTCTTGCATAAGTTGATCTTGAGCCTCAACTCTCTCAACTAAATGACTCCATGCAGACTCAACTAACCTCTTCGTGACTGCACTACAAGTATCTATTCGGCGACGTGTGCTGCTGTCTGAACTCACATGCTGTCGCAATTCTTCATAAGTAACATTTACATCCTTAGAAGCCATGCTTATTGTGTCTATAAGAACTTGCAGCATGTCATTGGAGAGATGTCTCATTAGTTTTTGTCTAATGGATCTAGCCAGAGTTTTCCACTTCTCATCAGAGACTATTTTTAAGTTTAGCTACCCTTTCATCATGTAATTCTTGACCCTGCTCAGTTAACTTGCGTGTTCTATGACTTCGCCGTGGCTCTGGATCTATTTTATCATTAACAGCGACTGATTCATACAGTATGTCTCTACAAAGTCCTTGGATGTTTGTTGCTGCTGTGATTGCACAGTCTCTGTTATATCTTCTCTGCTACCCTTAGCAGACCAACCATCTTCTGCCATTGATTAGGTTACTTGGTTAAACTGTCTATTTTATGTGTACACAATATAAATTGCACTCAACACCATTTAGGTAACAGCTTAATTAACAATTTTCTCCTTATGGAAGCTTAATCATAGCACCAACATGACATAAAGCTCACATGTGTAGCGATGAACAGGGCTTCCAAAGAGAGAAAGCAATCAATTGATCATATTCCAGAGCTCCTCTCCCAGCCTGCATGTCGCCACCCTGATAATCTTATCTAATCCACGATCATAAAGGAGCGTCTGTAAAACAAAGCTGCAGGAAACTTCACTAGACATAAGACCAGGTGCGTCGAAGTAAACCTCAAAACCAAGGGTGTAAATCGGCGATCTGGTAAACAAAGCGGACAGTTTTACAGCTTCACCCCAAGTTGGGAGGGAACCACCAAGTCACACTTTGACACTCTCATTGACCTCCAGAGCACATGCCTTTCAATGAACAAAGAGGCATACAGCATGGACACTATTTTAAACATCTTTGTGCCAGTAGGGCAAAACGCATTTACATATATTTACTCAGTATCTTTTATTCTTTTGTGTATGTTTGATTATTCTGCATAACTTAAAAGGTGTAATCAGCATTTACAGCATTTTTTATTCAAAGAACGTTAGTGAACACTGGAAATTGGTAGCATGAACCGAGCTCATGCAAAATTACTTTATAAAAGGTATTAAAAACTTCAACTGGATGGGTCTCCCCCATCGACAGCCAATCTGAACATGTTATAAATGTAGAGAGATGGTCAACCTGGCACACACCCAAGTGAAGGCCTTCACTTTTACCAAGTCTCCAAAGAACCTCATCATTTCCTCTGACACCATGGCTTTTCTAAATGGTACGAAGAAACACTTTTTGCTGTTTGGTGATATTCAAATTTTATTTGTCACATACACAGTCATACACAGTACGAAATGCAGTGAAATGCTTATACGACCACCAGTCACCTTAAAAATGAAATAAAAACTTATATGTAAGAAATAAATATGAATAAAGAGAAATACTAAAGAAAATAAATGTAACTATTAAAATAAACTGTACAAATAAGGGCATGATAAAAAAATATTACAAAATATAGAAGCATTTGAAAGTGATCGGAGCAGTCGTGACGGCAGCCGACCTCACCGGCGCCATCTTGGAAAGAGATTTTCAAGTCATTTTACAATAAGAACCTAATGGACATGTAGAACAGTTTGAAAAAATTCGACTTTAGTCTTCTGTTGACTTATCAAAATAGTTGTAAATTTCTACTTTCTACTTTTAACTATTAGTTAAATTCGTAATTCTTTTATTACAGAGTAAGATCGCTCATAGGATATTGTTAAAAATGAACACAAACTTACTAGGTATAGTGGAACCTTGGATTACGAGCATAGTTCGTTCCGGAAGCGTGCTCTTATTCCAAAACACTCGTAAACCAGATTTTATTTTCCCATATTTTGCCTTAGTACCTCCTTTTAGAGAGACCGAGGTGTATAGCTATTGCATAGCTTTTGAGTGTGTGTCAGCTACGTTACAGTGGCCGAGAGCAATGTGGGCTCTCTTGTTACGATGTAAGCTAACCGGTAAAGCGCAGGATGTGTGCTCTGCGTTGCCTGTGGAACAAAGTCTAGATTACGACATGATCAAACAAACTGTTCTATGTGCGTATGAGTTAGTGCCAGAAGCATATAGACAGAAATTTAGGTCCCATAAAAAGACGGACAAACAAACCTTTGTTGAATTTGCCCGTGAAAAGCAAACACTTTTTGAAAAGTGGTGTGCTGCCACTAAAACCACCACTTTTGAGGCTCTTAAGGAGTTAGTTTTAGTGGAGTAGTTTAAAAACTGTGTGTTTGAAAGTATGGTCGTGCACTTAAATGAGCAAAAAGTCACGTCACTGTCAGCAGCCGCTGTATTGGCTGACGAGTTTGTGTTGACACACCATACAGTATTTTCTCCTACTTTGAGAACTGACAAATTCGCTGTCCGTGGAGTTGAAGAGCAGATGAAACCTTCAGCAGGCAATGTGAAACCTGCAAGGGGGGGTGCTTTTAGAACTTCTCAGTATCGATCAGGTGGAGGTAGAGTCTGTTGTTACTGCTTAAGTGCTGATCACTTGATTTCAGACTGTGAGGCCTGGAAGAAGAAAAACACGACTGTAAAATCAAAACCTGTAGGTTTTATTAAAAAGCAAGTACAACATGTCTTACCTGAAAAGACGGTAGAAGTGTATAAGCCTTTCATGTTACAGGGGTGGGTGGCAGACGGCCCTGAAGGCACTCGCAGGTCAGTGTCCATCCTGCAAGATACAGGAGCAGCACAGACTCTGATGTTAGCGGGTGTTACGGTTTCCTATTTAGCTGTTATGTTTGCTCTTAATGTCCAAGGGGGATAGGAAGCCGACATAAGAAAATAAAAAAAAGGAAGGTTAATATATTGAAAACCGTCACTGATTACTATT
>JAQQZS010000012.1:34101380-34111458 GCA_030068045.1 Platyallabes tihoni | reverse complement strand
AGAACATGGTTGTTGTTCAATAATAAAATTATTCCTCAAAAATACAACTTGCCTAATAATTCTGCACTCCCTGTAAAACTGCACAAGTCTGTGTCTAAAACGCCTGATTTTAAGCAATGAGTTTTCACTCCAAATACTGACTGTTTATTTTATTACTCTTTATTGCACTTTATAGAAGTTTCTTTTACTCAGAAATGTTTTCAAAAGCATCGTTTGCTTATGCCATAATTTTGTATGTGCCCAAGACATTTGCACAGAACTATATAAAGATGGATAGAAATTAATGAATAAATGAATGAATGAGTAAGTCAATGTAAATAACTGATTTAATGAAAATCTTCACAATGGGTGAAGATTTTTTTTTACGATGGCAAGGGGAATTATGTGTTTATTAAATAAATATATAAATAAATAAAACTTTTGCAAAACTATAAACTAACAAAATCAAAATGAACGTTTTCCTCTACGGTTGTTACTATAGAAACAATGCGGTGTCGGAGCGAGCGCATGAATGTAACCCTGTGTTGTGGAGCTGCGCCGCTGTCAGAGCTGCTGTTACAGAACATGAATCAACACGGGGGTACAGAAAGCTCGACTCTTCTCTCGCCGCTCCGTCTGTCTCATGCGCTTCCTTCTCTCTCGGCTTGGACTTGAGCCACGGCTCACAGCGAGGTGAAGTTTGGAGAGCGCTGCAGAGGAGGAATGGCGGACATCAAAACCGACGAGCGGGGTTACGAGTCCTCTCGCTCTGCTTCACTTCGAGGCATGCATTTTTTTTTCTTCTTTTTTTTTTCATTTCCCCCTCATTCTGTTTCTTTCTCTTTGTCCCTCATTCATGCACTCCGTGGGCAGTTGTGAGGCTGTCAGGACGGCGAGCTGGAGGGCTGTGGGTAATGAGAGGAGATGACAGGAGAGATGTTTGGAAAGAGAGACAGTGAGCGTGAGACACACACGGAGAGAGAGAGAGAGAGAGAGAGAGCATGATGTAGAGTGAAAGTGTTGCAGCTTAACTGCTCAGTGTCAGATATTTGGCCTGAAGTTTACAACCTCAGTCTAGACACTGTATCTCTCTCTCTCTTTCTTGCTCTCTCTCTCTCTCTCTCCTTTGTTCTTTCTTATCTGTCTTTTTCTTGACATCTTCATCTTTTTCCCATCTAGCTCTCCCCTGGTTCCTCTCTTGTACTGTATGTACACTCCTACACTCATTCCCTCCCACACAGAACTTCAAGAAACAAGAAGAGCTACAAGGATTGAAGATGGTTTATTCAACTACAGCAACTACAATTAAATAGCACAGCAGGATACAGAAGATTGCAGTCTTTTTATATTATCGAAATATAAGTTTTCAAAACTGCTGAGTTCTGATTTTAATATTGCTTAAACATGACAGATTGCCAGTTTCTAAAACCTGGCGTCCCCGCCTCACAGCTGAAGCATCCCGATCTGCGTGTTGCAAGTTTCTTGTTCTTCTCTTGTACTAAAGGTTCTTCAAGTTCAGTGCTACAGTATACACATCTGGGACTTAAAAGGTAAATGTAGAGATACCCTTGGTCAAATATTACTCAAGTAAAAGTAGTCCACCATTTGTACTTGAGTAAAAGTCCAAAAGTACTCACCTTCAAATCGACTTAAGTTTCAAAATGTGCTCTGCAACCATCTTCACTTCTGATTTCTAACACCTGCTACATAATTAGGGAAGGCAAATCGTGCAATTACGCATAATAGCCAGCAGCTGCCGATATTACAGCTTCAAATACTGTGCGTCACTTTGGCTAAATAATGCAATGCCATGCAGGAATCTAAAGACATTAGTGAAGTAGAACATACAGCTATTTGCTGTGGAATGTAGTGGAGTGAAAGTAAAAAGTATCAGTTGGACTAATGGCGGCAGGGTGTAATAGTGGTTAGCATTGTGGCCTTACACCTCCAGGGTCTGGGTTTGATTCCCACCTTGGGTCTGTGTGCATGTTCTCCCCGTGCTTAGTGGGTTTCTTTTGGATTCCTTCCCCCCACAGTTCAAAGACATGCAGGCTATGTTAAACAAGGTCCTACCACGTTTGTTAAAAATGGGAATAAATAAATACCTTCCACCTCTGTCCAGTTTCTGCCCCATGTGTCCTGCACATGATCCACATCTACAGCATGATATATTCTTCCAACGTGCATCAAGTTTTGCTAAATTCCAGGCATGTATGCCAACCATGCTAGACTGGAGTGCCAACCATGATTCAATACTTTTTAGTGACGCTCAAGGTAGCCTTGTCAATCAAATGCTCTGGGGGCGGGGACTGTGTTTGAGTGCTCAAGGGTGAAACTTGTGGTGTAAATTAATGGTGGTGGTGGCAAGTTCTTTTTTAATGATAACAAATCTGGGCAGATCAATAGTTAGTCATGTTGTAATGACATTTTATTGCTTTCTGGGCTAAAGTGATTCTTGATCTGTAGGCGACTTTATATTTAGTTTTCACAAACACTGCTCACGACTTTGCAATTTCACTTAATGTAGATTGCTATGACTGGCCACACCAGCTACGAAAATCATCACATACTTTAGAGAAATTTGCAGGAATGCCAGTTATGCCAACTTAAATGCCCCGCCCACTTTGTTTGTTTGACAGATCTAAATGATAAGGGATAAGATTGCTGCCCAAAAGGTTATAGTAACATTACAGTATTTATAGAAAAATGTTTAATATGTGTTCGCATTAAAGTTTTGGCACCCATCATTCAATGCAATTGCAAAGACGTGTTTGTTTAAATTCTAATTACATCCCTAATTGTGTGTGAAATAATTTTAAATGTGAAATGGTATCATATTTCCCATAATATTGGGTAAAAAAAAAGTTCTGACATGACAAGTACGACAGCATGCTGTCTTACTTTGCTACATTGCTATTTTTGATGTTTTTGAAAAAGCCGCTTTGTTTTTGTCAGAAAGATCTAGAGGTCATGTGATAGCGAGTTTTTGAAGCGGAGCGGTGAACTTGCGTCACCTTCTTCTGCAGTGACTTTGTAGAACAGAGTCGTATTGAGGAGACATTTTTTATTCAGTTGTAGATTTTTTTTCAGTAGTGTGTGTGTGTGTGTGTGTGTGTGTCTGTGTTACCTCATCAGTATTAATATGTGTTTAAATGCTCGGGACGGCCCAGCCGATGAAGTCCAGCCGTTTCACATTCGTCACAAAAGTAAATAGCTGTCACAGAGGGCATTGCCACGTATCGATCCTGACCGTGTATGTGTCTATGTGTATGTGTTTGTGTTTACCTGTGTGTGTCTGTATTGATTGTTGTGGTTGGCTTCCAAGTGAGGTAGGTTGAAGGAAGGAATGAAAATGCCAGAAGAGAGAGGAAGATGGAATGACCACGAGGATTCGATCACAGATGAGATGGAAGAGGTGTCAAAAACATGAGGCTCCAATATGAAGTGCCGTCTCTGATGTTCGGGGAAATCGCTGTGGAATGAGAAAAGGCTGTAAAGCTGCTGCAAGCAAGATAGCTTTCGCCCACCGAACCTCTGTTTAACAACATATTCTTTTCTGTAGCTCAAAAATCTGTTAGAAGTCCATGCACACACAGAGCTGGCCTGTATAGGATACCTACCTTATTGCAGAGATGGTTTCTGATTGGTTGATTTGGATAGACTGTACTAAAACTTGCTAATTAGCTCAGCTCTGAAACCGTAACCCACTATTATATTATATTCAGTATATATCTCTAGCATGTCTTGCATTATAGTCATAGCAGTCATAGTTTGTTTGTCCAAAAATGTGTAGCAAGGGGGTGGCACGGTGGCTTAATGGTTAGCAATGTCCCCTTGCACCAAAAGGATCTGGGTTCAATACCCATCTATGTGTGCATGGAGATTGTATGTTCTCCCTGTACATGGTCGGTTTCCTCCACAGTCCAAAGACATGCAAATTAGGCTAATTGGCATTCCCAAATTGCCTGTAGTGTGTGGATGAGCATGAGAGTTTGTGTACTGTATATGTGTATGCCCATAGATGGATCGACATCCTATCTAGGGTGTACCCCGCCTTGTGCCCTAAGTTTCTGGAAAAGGCTCCAGGCCTGCATATAGAATTAAGCAGTATAGCCAAGTAAGTAGTAAGTGAGGGTAGCAAGGGCAGTGGTGGCTCAGGTACCTAAGGTTCTAGAGGTTGTTGATCTGTGGATCTGGGTTCGAGCCCTTCTGTTGGTGGGTTGCCGCACCCCATAGCACCCAGCCACTACATGCAGTTCCGGTCCCAAGCCTAATTTGAAAATAAGGGGGCTGTGTAAGGAAGGGCATCAGGTGTAAAAGCTGTGCCACAAGGGCAACACCTTTTTTCGGGTTATTTTGGTGTGTAGTAAATCTGTGCTTGGATATATAAATATGGATTAACTTCTAACAAAACTTTGTGTCAGGAGTTCTAGCATAACTCCTGACACAAACCATTCACAAACCATTTGTTCAATTATTTATGTTGGCTAACAATGTTGTGTAATTAAAGGTTAAATTAACCTAATATTTAATAGTCTACACTAATTTTATTAATAATTCCGTAGTGGATAATAAACGGCTTGTGGTGCTGCTTCTACAGTACATCCTATTCTTTCACTGGCATAAAAAAAATCCAGTTCCTATGAAGATGCAAATTGGAAATAAACCTTAAAACTAAACAATCCCACTTTTCTTTTTTTAAAAAGCTCCGTTATATTAGACTCCACCAAATATTGCATAGGCTGAATTCACATGAAACATGATTGGCTCCAATACACTGATTTTATGATGTCATAGAAATCTGAAGGTATTTTCAGACAGTTATTTCTGTTTATTTCTATGAGTTATAAGTAAATGACAACATTTGTACGTTTACTAAAAATCAAGGCGACAACTTTCAGAGGTTAGCATATACATTTTTTATAAATGTATTCATATAACTATAACTGGCTAGAATTTTTGTACATTTTGCACTGGAATTGGATAAAACTGTGTTTTTGCTGATTAAAACTGTTTTTTTTTCCTGACTTTTAATTGATTCTCGGCGCGTAATTCATGTTAACTCTTGCTAAGTTAACACTTGTAGTTTGTCATACCTTCGTCTGTTTCATAATTAATGGCTATATTGGCATAATTGTGTTATGACTCAAATCATACCGTCTAACGTGGAAATAAATAAACCATGTCTGGAAACCTCTTATCGAAATGCGTCATATTGGCTGTATCGTGAGTTCAAAGTTATAAACAGCAGGTGAAAAGTGCTCAGTCTAGAGATGTGTTTATAGGCTGCCAGTCTTCTCACTGAGGTTTTCTGAATAGTTCATGTAGTTACGCCATGAACGATGAATAAATACCTAACAAGAGGATTGTATCGGACAGTTTCCAACCAAATCTACTTCATGAATATGATATGATGTTGACTAACATGCAATATCTTGGTAGTGAATCAATGACCCAACCTGTCCAAGAGGGACCATCCTTAGACTAGTGAGATATACAGTAGATAATCGTTCCTTCGTACATCTTCAGTGTAGTCAGGGTACTGTAGATATGCAGAAATTTCAAGAACATGAGATGTGATGTACTGTAGCTCATCACAGGCTACAATTCACAGATATATTAAAAATCTGTGGGCAAATACAGTACCACAAGTCACGTCACTGGTGCATGATTTTATTCAGGTGGAAGAAACCTGAGAACTCAGAGGAAGCCCTGGAAGATCTCCATACAGTAACCCCAAACTCAACACTATCCGTCTTTTTGGTCATTTAAAAATGTTTTGGTCTTCCACTAGCTCTAATGTGCTCACCTGTTGGTGAAGACGTTGAGAAATTGGTGCTAACCGGTTTATAACTCATTGCTACCCCACGGCGCTAATACACCCTGCCAAAGTATACACCGTGTTTAAAAACCCGGAGGAAGGCCATGCTACAGTGAATACACACTCTGTATACTGTAGGTGTACCTAATAAACTGGCAACGCAGTGCGGTTAGTGTGTATCACGGAGCTGATGCTCGAACGCTCCTGTCGGACTCCAGTTTTAACCTCCATTTGTCTTCCCATGGCAGCACTGCCAGCTCTGATGGATTGGCTTTCACTGTTTGTTCACATTTCCTTCTTTAGTTTATCCGCCTGCTCGTGCTCATGCCGAGAGAGCAACAACCGAATCAATAGCCCACTCTATAAGCGGGTCCGCATTCATATCAACACACACACACACACACACAAAATATACTGTTACATTGATGACATCGATCCAGACGGATTTATGCGCCTGAGAGGTGGAACCCTGCTTGTTTTAGTGAAAGCAAACCTGTACATGCTTACAGCTGTGTAATTATAGAGAGCAAATTGTTAGGCTTGGTGTACATTGATTTAGTGTGTGTACATTTGTTAGTCTAATTCAAATCATAATTGCAGTAATTTTGTCCCCAGATTAAGAATGAATCAGCTTTGCTTGTTAATGTGTAAAATATCATGGTATAGTAGACCATACATCAATGATGGGATGGTGTGATGTTGCAGGAAGTGCAGTTCCTGGTCCAGAATGCTCCCTAAGTTTTCTTTTAGCTGCTGTACCACTTTATCCTGTATACAAAGTCAGGGGGTCCTTAGGGCACAAGGCGGGGTCCACCCTGGATGGGGTGCCAATCCATCACAGGGCACACACAAACACTACAGGCAATTTGGAGACACCAATTAGCCTAATCTGCATGTCTTCAGGCTGTGGGAGGAAACCAGAGTACCTAGAGGAAAGACACCAAGTACGGGGAGAACATGCAAACTTCATACACACAGACCCCGAGGCAGGATTCGAACCCAGACCCTGGAGGTGCAAGGTGACAGTTCTAAGCACTAAGATCTATGATCTGTGTTAACAGGAGGATGAATAGCTTATACTCTTTAGTGTCCTGTTGATTAAGAACATTTTGGAGGACATTTTATTTAGACAGTGGTGATGTTTGACTTGTTAGGACACAAGAAAGGTATTTTTTCCTAACAAACCATGTTTTTACTAATTGCACCAGAGAAGGGAAACGAAACTCACATCCACCTTCAGCTCTGTCATTTACATAAACACATGCGATTATTCACGCCATGCCGAGTCTAGACTGGAGTCACTAAACTACAGGAAGGTTTTTTTTTTATTTTCTGATTGGCTCAATTCCAGTTAAAAATAATTAAAAAATACTACTTGATATGCGTCTTCGTTTCGGCAGTTGATGACCCATGCGCTAAACCAAAATTAGCTGCTTAATAAGGTGTGGCAGGACTAGGGCTCGTCAGTAATTTCAGTGTAGATGTAAGCAGGTCATTTGAAATGTGGAGGATCAGACTGACGATATTCGGTGTGACAGAAATGTGCGGAAGTAAACACACCCGATGCTGATGAGAAAAAAAAAAAAGAAGTTTGAGAAGGTTGCCTAAAATAGGGCGTGACATGAAACTGAAAATAGGGATGAACATACTGTTTGACATGACAGGTGAGATGAGCGAAGGGGAATTAAAAAGAAAAGGAAAAAAAAACACAACTTGTTTTTAACCCACAGGTGCAAATTTCCATCATTGTGCTGTTTGTTGTTCTTTGCGCTCTGTCACACCTGTCTTAACTCACGAAGGGGCTTGATAATTAGCTGATGAGTTTAATCAGATGTGTTAAAGCTGGAAAATACACACACACACACCACACATAGGCCCAGACAAAAATGTTGGAAAACCAATAAAGCGAAGAAGTTAAATGACAAATGGAAGTGTGACTACATTGAACATGCAGTAAGAGTGAGTGTATACAGAACGTGACATGGTCGTCCCTCTGGACCGAACCTGGTTTCTGAAACCGGATTGATCTCAACAGGTCAAGGTCTCATCGGGAGCTCAGTTGTATCATCCAATCAGATGCTCTGAAGTCCCAGGATTATATCGAGCAAATCTCTTCCCCATGAATCACGGAGGCCTGGGTTAACAGCACATTTTCCTACTGACAGCTAAAAACACTCCACTGGAAAAAAAAAAAGGGAGCTATTGCTCATGTCAGGATCTGTGACTGATAAGATGGCAGCTGTTGCATTTAAAAAGAAGAAGAAGAAGAAGAAGCTGTGTGAGGAGTTATACATGTATTTGATTTCTCGTTGCTGAAACCCTCTTGAGTACGTCGTCACTTCTTGATAAAATATGGATCCGTGTGGGAGAGCGGAGTGATGCATTTCAGGCCCGACTAATGCTCATAAAAGCCTTGATTTGTGATCTGTTCAGTGGCATTCTGCAGCTGTTGCCTTTTTTATTTTATTTTATGCATGTCAGTATATCTCCGCACTTCTCTTGGCATTTTATCTTCATTTCTGGTAGTGTACAGTTTCCCCAGGCAGAATGTGGGAGCTCGTACGGCTTTAGTGCCTAAGAATAAAATCATAACCCTTTCGCTTCTACTGCCATTTTTAGACTCGTTGACCTAAGTGATATATATATATATATATAAATACCACAGCGCTGTTGAATTCTCGATTCTGATTGGTCAAAAGTGTGGCTGGTTTATATCCATCCATCTAGGGGCCTCCATGGTCCCTAGCTGGATGGATGATTAATGGATGGTTATCATTGCTACAGTAACTGCTTGATCAAAGTTTTTAACTGGACAATCGAAATGAACAAACGAGTTTAAACGAAGAGGAACGAGTGATATTTTTATCTTATGGAATGAGTCTCCAGTGTGTGCACCAAAAATGAATCACGAACTTTCTTTTGACGATAACAAAACTTCATATTAATCACGTCTCCTTATATTTCGCTTCCATGAGAATCATTTAAAGAACTGAAAAAGGGCTTGGCGTGTCCATGCCGTGGCCTCTGGCTTCTCTTTTCAAATGTACCGCTCTGTATGAAAGGGTCCATAAAAGCCCTACCTCCACTCCATTAACTTTAATTGGACACACTCGGTGAGACAAGCCAACAGCCAAATGAAAAGGAGTGCATCTCAGCGCTAACGGCTGATTAGCCGCTGTGTAGGACAGCCTCACCGACATTCTCAGCCTTCCATCACACGGCAGCCGAGCCAAATTTAACAAGTGCTTACTCACCCGACACCACACCTGGCTGATCATTAGTGCCGCTGACGGAGAGCGAAGGGAGCAAATCTCTGACAAACATGCGGCATTTATCATGACGAGCTACTAGCTTTTTATTTCTAGGTTATACTATAACGTCTGCAGGTTACAAAAAAATTTTATTAAAATATAAAAAAAGAATACCACTGTGGACAAGACGGCGTGAATCACGAACGCAAGAGCTGGGATGGACAATGAGAATGTGAGAACGTTCTCATAGAAATTGAATCGAGGAACTAGTTCGAGGCGTTGCGCAAATTCATCATTTAATTTATCCTGACTGCTAAGACGTTTATTAGCTGACTGGAAGTAAAGGGTTCAGGTTTGTAGAGCAATAAAAACCCTTAACCTGACATGAGCTGGAGTTTTATTGCTTCTTAATCCCATTTTCACACCAGCCAGCTGTGGCACCGTTTCCAGTACAATCCTGTCCTTATCAACGTGGCATTTTATCTAGTGATCACTTGAGCTCTCGCAGGACTCCTAACATGGTATTATCATTTCTATGGTAACAATTCATTAACAAGGACTTGTGCATGGGATTTTGGGAACGCCAATTAGCCTAATCTGTGGGAGGAAACCGGATTACCCGGAGGAAACCCACCAAGCACGGGGAGAACATGGAAACTCCATTCACACAGACCCAAGGTGGACCCGAATCAAACCCGGACCCTGGAAGTGCAAGGCGATGGTGCCAACTACTAAACCACCTTGAAGTTGATTTAATTAATAAGTTAAAAAAAAAAATAGAGACTGGTAAAAGTATAACCAATGTTGTAAACCCTGGCAAATAGACTTAAATCATTTAATTTATGTTTTGAAGCTCAGTCTTTTAAATTGATTATATAATTGTACCTTATGTTGAATACATTTATTACCACACAGTGAAATTCTTTCACAGAGACAAAATTCTTTTACCACAAATCCCAAAAGTTGGCTGTAAGCTTCAGGAGCCGACAAGGCCAAAACAATAAACAAAATTCCCCTCTACCTAGGA
>JAQQZS010000012.1:34073100-34098128 GCA_030068045.1 Platyallabes tihoni | reverse complement strand
ACCTCTATAAGATAAGATTAATAGTTTTCTGTAATATTACTGCATGCACAAATATATTTAATTAAAATATGCTTACACAGCCTTATGTGAAAACTTTATATCCGCTAATTAAAAATTATGATAATCACTAACCTCAATTAAACTAATTCAGTTCAAGTATAGAAATTTATTAATTTTACCTGCATCCCTCTCTTATACAAGGAAACCTTAAAGTGTAAAAGAGGAAAAATGTATTCTCAGGTCTAATCAAATGAAAGTTTACACACAGTTGTGCTAAAATGAAAGTTTGCACGCAGTTCTGAGAAATGGAAACTTTACACAAATTTAATTGTAAGATTAAATGTATGTAATTAACTTTGTTAATGATGAAACTTTATATGTATCTACCATATATCTGTAAAGACACTTTACTTGAATCTGTTTTGATGTCAAGGAAACATTACATGCAGTTAACCATCAAATGAAGAAACTGTATCAGTGATAAAAGAAAACTTTACATTCAGATATGATAAAATTTAACTTTTTACAAACGTACCCGGGATAAAGGAAAGCTTTACTTGCACTTAACTCTTAACACTGGAATCTACTGTACATACATCTGTGTCTGTTATAAAGAAACTTTACCTGCACTGACCGCTGACAAAAAGCAAACTTTACACAGACTTGACCCTCATAATGAAGGAAATGTACAGAAACTTAACAGTGATGAAAGAAAATGTTGCACAAATGTATTGTGATAAAAGGAAACATTACTTGCACTAAACTCTGTTAATAAGGAAAATGTATGTGCACTTAAGGAACATAACAGTAATAAAAAAAGAAACTGTATATAAAATTTCTAATAAAATAAAACTTTGCAAGCAGTTCTTATCAAAGGAAATTTTATACAACTTTACCTGAGATAAAGTGAAACTTTACTTGTGTTAATTAGGAAACTTTACATGTTTCTATCTCTGTTATAAAAAAACTTACCTCACTAACCCTTAACAAAACTTCACCTTAACTTAGCGGTGATGTCAGAACACTTGAAGTCGAACTTACCTGTGATTAAAAGGAAACTTTACCGGCACTTAATTCTGTTAAGGAGGAAACTTTACAATTGCTTAACTTTCAAAATGAAGAAAATGTACAGAAACTTAACAGTGATAAACTAAGTTTTACATGTCATCCTTTTAAAATAAAGTTAAGATGAAGAAAACGTTTGCTAATTGTGTAAAAAGAAACTTTACTGTACATACACTTAACCCTCATAATGAAGAAACTTTACATCAACTTACAAAAAAACTTTACTTGCTTTAATCTGGGATAATCTGAAAACTTTACAATAACTATGTAAAAAAAAGAGACTCACAGGATCTGTTTCATCTTTATTACTCTTAATGTTCTTCTGCAATGAAACAGAAGGCGCGAGAAACTCTCCTGACATTTCAGTTCTAGCATTTTAGGCTTAAATGAGTAACTTTACAGACCTGATCAGCAGACGGAGACGAACGCCACGAGTGATGAATCATCACGGCTCGTTCCATCTGCAAAACCCTGTTCACACTCCGCTTACCTTCAGCTCATGCAACACATGGAACCGAGAGAGAGAGAGAGAGAGAGAGAGAGACTAAGATGGACAGGAAAAAGATGGACAGATGTATGAGAAGTCTTTGTTTCTGTCTGTCTCTCTGTGTGCATTTCTCTCTGTCTGTCTCTCTCTCTCTCTGTTCTTGTCTGTCTCTTTTCATGTGTGTGTGTGTGTGTGTGTGTGTGTGGTTGCGAGTTTTACTCCGAGCTCACACTCAAATCCAACAGCAGCTTTGTCATTTTTACAGCCTTATAAAGCAACAAGCCGCTGTCTCTCCCTCTCCAGCTCTCTGTTTTCAAATATCTCTCTCTCTCTCTCTCTCTCTCTCTCTCTCTTCATCACGCCTTTCTTCCTCTCCTGCTCTCTGCCTCTGTTTTGTTTCCTTTTAATTGCTTTTCTCTTTCTGCCTGTCTCTTCTTTTCCATCACTTGCTAATCTCTGTCTCTGTGCCTCTTTGCTCTCTCTCTCTCTCTCTGTCTGTCTTTCTATCGTTTTCTTTATCTGATATCCTGAAAAGCCTCTCGTCTCCCTTCTGCCTTTTTTTCCATCTCTATTCCTTTTTTTTGCTTTCTCTCCCTTCCCATCTATCTTCATTTGTTTCTTTTCCTCTGCCTGTCTCTTCTTCTTTCTCTTTCACTCTTTCAACCCTGTTCCCTTTTCTTCACGTCTCTTCCTCTCACCGTTTGTCTCCTCTCATCTGCCTGCGCCTCTCTCTCGCTCCTTCACTTTTTCTGTCTGTCTCCGATTTTTGCTGTCTTCCAACTCTCACTCTATCCTATTTCTTTGTCAGTCTTTCTGTCTCTCCTTGCATCTCTTCTCCCTGTCCACTTTCCTCTCTCTCTCTCTCTCTCTCTCTCTCTTTCTCTCTCTCTCTGTTCAATCACTATTTTGCTTCATTGTTCTCACACTTCTCTTTCGATCACTCTACCCCTGCTTGCTTTCTGTATTTCTGTTGCTATGTCACTATATTTCTGCTGCTTCTCTTTCCATCTCTACTTTTTTCTCTATCCTTGTCAGTCTCTATGTCTCTCTCTCTCTCTCTCTCTCTCTCTCTCTCTCTCTCTGTCTCTGAATGAATGGAGTCTGCTGTTTTTTGCCAATTTTCTGCTTGGCTTTTTCCCCCTTTAGGACTTAACCAGTGAAGGTATTGAGATATTAAGTAAAGCACACAGCTGAAAGCGGGGATGAGTGAGCGTGGTGACGGCACAGACTCCGGGGGGACGGGGTGTCTCTCCAGCAGGGTGTCAGGTGTGTGAGAGAATGAGTTTCCTTCCACAATCCTAAGACAATTAGTGTTTCCAAATTGATGGACGCTTGATGGATTGGCACCCCGGCTGTGTCCTGTCCTCAGAAGGCCTGGTCTCTGTACAGGATGAGGGCTATAGTGAATGACTGAGTTAATATGATGCTAAAACGATGTATTAAAGGTATCATAGAAAAGTAAAAACAGGCTCTCTATATTCATCTATCTATCTATCTTTCTATGCATTTCACTCCAGCATTTTGTGCACGGCTGCTTTTTATTCCCTTCAGAATATTTCTTTTCTGTCATTTTCTATGAACGATGTGACCCTGACCAGCATAAAGCCGCCATGTAGGATGAAACAAAATGGAAGGCAAAACTTTTGCGAGACAAACTCTGAGACTGAGAGCTCAGCGGGTGGTTAAGGCACTCGTAAAAAGGATAAAAGCGCGTAATGTTAAAAGAAGCGCCGTTTAAAGTCCACGAGACGATTTATAAGTTTTCATTAATAGTTTCAAGTCGAAGACTTTCAGACGTTCAGCGCAACATTTGTTTAATACTTTCCCTCCTTTTTATTCTGTTTTGTTTTGTCCGACACTCACGTTGTTTAGACTGTGACAAAAAACCAAAAAACTCCAGGTGTTCGGGAGCTCGTCCTGGCGGCGTGCGTCACCCTAAACCAATCAGAGCAGCACAAACAGATGTCTGTCCAGTCAAAAACATGCTGAGGCGATTGTCATCCCATTGAGAGACACCTCTGACTCTCTCTCACTTTCTCTCTCTCTCGCGCGCACACACACACACACACACACACACACAAACACACCTGTTTGCTCAACAGCAAATCAAACAGATGTCTATCTGATCAAGAACGTCCTTGACAGATGGCTGTCTGGTTCAGAAAAAAAAAAAAACAATCACCTGTCCAGGAAAAAAACACACACACACACACACACACACACACCCACCCACACACACGCAAACAGATGGCTGTCCAATCAAAACGAACCTATGCAGATGTCCATCAATCAAAAAATGCTGAGACAGATGTCCACCCAATCGAGTCGGTTATCAAGTCGGAACGAGGGACCAGGAAGGCAGAAGTGGAGGTTTAATGATGACACAAGGACGTTTAGAAGACATTAGGGCAATAAGTCATATTTATATTAGATTAAGATATACGTACTTTATATATATGATACGCCCACTATGTAAATGTAACGTACAGGTTAATAGAAACCTGCGATTTTGCAGCTAATCCAAACCACCCGACCAATCAGAATCCAGATGTCAAGAGCGTTACCTCTTAGCCTATTAACATTAGCGCTAACTTAACACTGCAATCAAACTACACTGCTGCCACATTACACAATCCTCTGTTATCTTTGCATGAACTTTCAAGGAAGGCTAAAGTTCGCTGTTGTGAATTTGACTCATCTGATTTCGTATTACATCCTCCCATAATCCTCAGTAAACTTCATTACAGCATACAGTATGATGCACTACATTAACCTTAGTCTTTTGGTCATGGACTATAAATAGACTTCACTTCCCTTCTTTGTTCTTTTTGTATTGGTTGGGTGTGGGTGGCTGAGTGGACACCATCCTGTACATCCTGTCCATCTACATCTTGTAAATTTGCTTCATGTGATTCCATGAGTCTCACGTAGAATATTCAAGATTTAAGTATCGCGAACTTATCCCGAACTTTTCCAGTCTTTTAATCAGACACACAATTCCATCGAACGTTGGATATTTAACATCAAAGACCCAACAGTTCACAACACCTACTGTACTGTAAATTTCCTCTCCTCTGCCACTTCGCATTGCCTTCTGATCCGTTTTGGCTACTAACACTATACTAAATTGTAAACAGTCTGGCTGGGCAGAGCGTCTCCGTCATGCCTGTCCCACCTGTCACCGTGTCCGGCCGGCTGCCCGTCCTTCCCGCCGTGCAGGGCCATGATCTGTGAGATTGTCATTGTGACGTGTGTTGCTCTTCCTCCTGGTGTGTCATCTGTGGCTAATGAGTCAAGCTCCTTGTGTGAACGCATACACACACACACACACACACACATATTCACACAAATGTCACCCAGAGTAGTGAAGCCTGAACAAATAACCCAGTTTTGAGGGAGAGAGAGAGAGCAAACACAGGACTTGTACTGTGCACACTCCACATAAAGATTTCAAATATGGTAAAGACTTCTAGGGTTAGGGTTAGGGTTAAAAAAAAAAAAAGGTATTTTTATATGGAGTCTCCAGTGCAAGCGCTTTATACCAGTCCTGAGGTGGAGCTTTAACTTTTCACAATTGGGACCCGGGTCTGTTTCCAGGCCACTTAACCCCAAAGTCCGGTTCATTCTGATCAGTGTGAACTAAAGCGTACCAGAACCATGCTCAAGGTGGTCTTAAACACGCTATGGTCGGGCATGGCTCAAATCAGACATGTAAACCTGAACGTTACCTGAGCATGGAAGTGGACTGCTGCTTAGAGCGTGATGTCATCAGTGCCACCAGTCTCCCCCGAAATCTCCATGTCCACAAAGCACGCACTGATCCCATCTTCTGAGCTACACAGCTATAGCCAATGAAGCAGGACGGCTCAAGATATTTTTTTATTTAAAAAAATCAATAATATCAGGCATAGCACGAAGATTGACTTCCTTGTTCTTGTCATACTGCCACCTGCTGTAGTGGAGAGTAAAGATATGCAAGTGGACCTGATTATGGAGGAGAGGGGGTATTACAAATCAGTCATGCCTAATGTGAAAACTTCCTTTGTCTTATTTACTTTAGTCAAATGTTGAAGCCGGGACATGTTTTATAACACCATATGCAACTAAAAAACGATATAATTAACATCATCTTTACTTACTTAAATATAAATATATATAAATGCATGTTTTGCCTAATTGCTGATCTATAACAAAACACTTTGGAATGCGTTGTTACAGAAAAATGCATTGGCAACAATACCTGTGCTTATATTATATTATATTAGATTAGATTAGATTAGATTAGATTAGATTAGATATTGCCTTATGCCTATACTAAGAATTTTTCCCATCATACTATTTTGTTAATGTTTATTTGTAGCGTTAACTCATATGTGCCCTACATGCTGTTAAAGAAAAATAATCTAATTTACGAGTTAAAAATAAAAAAATAATAGTGTATGTTTCCTAGGACATCATCTCTCTGTGTGTCTTATCGATTGCTAACAAACTGTCTTCTTTTTAAACTGTGATGTAATGCTATTATTGAATATAAACGTCTGGATCAACACCAGTATTTATACAGTAGCTGTTTACTGTGATCTGAATGTGGAGAGTTTAAAGGGTTAAACGTGATCCGCTAGAACAAGTGGCTCTCGCCTGTAGCTCAGATGTTCCTATCGATTGAGGTGGTTTCACAAAACTCAATTTGAGATTTCTCTGAACCACAGCAGGCTTTTTTTCTTTTTTTTCGGTATTGCCGAGCTGTCTTTACCACGTCGCTGATCATGATGGAAGGGAGCCGTGGCTCGATGAATGGAAAATCTTCTCTCGATACACATTTACTGTCTCCCTCTCTCTCTTTCTCTCTCTTTCTAGTATTTATTCTTTCAGTTCATGATATAAAGGTTCAGGAAACGACAAATGCACACACAATTTGTTGCACAATTACATTTAAGATTGTATTTATGTAAAATAAGATGTTATTACAATATAATTTCTATATTGTTTTTTACTCAGATTTCATTAAATGAATTTGATTTGAGAATAATTAACGATATCTGCTATCATGGAGTGTTTTTTATATGATTAAATACTCCTTAAATTTTGTAAAACAGCCTTGATTGAACCTTTTAACATTTCAGACAAATCAGGACATTTGTTACTTAATTAAAAGGTTATTGATGCCTTATTATAGATTTATTAACATGTTATTACATGTTTATTACAAAAGTAGAGTGTATTCTTTGTAATTCATATGAAAAAAATCCTGCCTGTTCAAATCCCTACGAAGTAAATGATAAAAACCAAAGCAAGGTACTAAAAGTACTGTACTGAAAGGACTAAGAGTACATTTTGTATATTTTTATAAGTTGGAAAAGTGCACTCCGTCTTAATCTCATTTCTAATCGTTATTAAGGGGACATGTCATGCTTTCTTTCTTTTGTTGTTTTTAAGTGCATCTATTGTAGCTGATAATATGAGTATATACTGTTATTGTAAGGTTTTTCATGGTTTATTATAAATGTAAACAAACTGGCCAGTTTATTAGGAACACCCACACAATCGTGTTGGAGGAGCGTGAGATAGAAACTGCACAGACCATGCACTTGGTCGAGCTGCGGACCTGCCTCGCCTTTTTCAGCCATGTAGAGACTGGGTTCAACCACTGTAAAGACTGTTGCTTCGTCCAGGGTCGTACCAATACACAAAACTTTCTGATACAACCTCATATTTGATTTACTGTAGCTTTCCCGACAGCTCGAACCAGTCTGATTGTTCTCCTCTGACCTCTCTCATCAACAAGGTGTTTCTGAGATCATGTTTCTCCTTCGTCTTCATTATGAAGCCTGGTATTTGCATGATATTAATGCACCGCGCTCCCGTTACACGATTGGCTGAACGGAAAATGACATAAATGAACGTACTGAAAATCATATCCGCATGATTACATGGAGAGGATAATGGGGTGAGAAAGCGAGGGAGAAAGGCAGAGATAAGGAAAATACCGAGCGTCAATGTCACGCTCATTTGTAACGAGGCCGTGCTTTAGCCTGCTAATCACATGTCTACAGATAAAGGTTAATGAGGGAAAACCTGCGGTGTCTTGTTCACACACACTAATTGGGATCGGGTTCACAGTGTAAGATGCCTCTGAAGCCACCAGGAGAGAACCTTTCCTCTGCACCGCTCGCAAAAAAATGTCCTTTTATTAAAGCCGAAATTTTCACTTTTATTCCCGTTGGTTAGCTAAATCCGAAGCCGCCTCCATCGGACGCCTCCCTCCCCTGTCAGTGGCCTCAAAGATTTAAAGCGTGTGTGTTATAATGGAAATGGAAGGCGTATTGATTTCCCGGTGCTCGCGGCGCTTATTCCGTGAATTATCTCGCTCCCGGCCTCGGTGAGGAGCGCAGCAGAGGGAGGGAGAGGGAAGATTTTATGCCCCGCTGGCTGTTTTGTGTCCCGAAGTGTCTAAAAGTAGGTAAAAGATATAAGAGAGCCGGCCAGTGAAAGAGCCACAGTTTGAAATGCGTTAAAATTTAATTTCTTTTCTCTCCTGAGGGAACGATCTGTGCTAATACAGCGATGAGGAAGAGGACCCCTGGCACTGAAGCGGCGGCGGCGGCAGCTCCGGAGCTTCAACACACTGCCATCGATCTGTAAAGAGAGTCCGGGTTAATGTTCTGTTTTATTGGAGCGCTTCGGTTTTCCTTTTGCTATTTATTTACAACAGAAAAAAAAAAAATCCTGACCTCATATTATACAGCGTCCATAGTAACTCTTTTAATAACGTCTCTTACATCATTATTATTATTATAATTATTATTATCATCAGACATCACACATGTTAAAAATGTCCTGACACCAGTTATGACTTTATTTTTCATGTGATTTAAAATGCAAATTCATTTTAACAAATATGCGCAGAGATAATTAAAACTGACGGGCGTTCAAGTCAAACCGGGACGTATGATGAATTTTTTTTTTAATACTGTTATGAGACTTGAACCGTGCAAGCGTATTCAGAAACCATATGAACGTTCCTGAATGACGATCCTGGATCACTGCAGTCATTCCAGTGAGCACTGATTGTAATGTCTGATCCTTAACATTCGAGACAAAGACGTGTCTGTCTGTGAGAACCGGACACACGTTGTAACTCGGCTGCTAGTTACTGTACATCTCCGGTACAGTCCTGACCTCGTTCCATATCATATCCACATTTTTGGGTCATTTGGGAGTTCCTGGGAGGCCGGATAGTCTGATCATGGCTCTGCCGTACTGAGAAAACTTTCTACCTTGATGGTATCCAAGCACTAGTAAAACGCTGGGATAAGTATGTTAGCGTAGCAGGGGATTATATAGAGAATAAAAGAATTGTGTTCTGCAGAATCGAAAGTCCTGGTTTGACTTGAACGCCACTCAAACATGCGTAGCAACATGTGTTACCATGTCACACTTCATTGTTTTATATGGTGTTATAATTACGCAGTATGCCAGGTGCCAACATTTTTCAACAGATTATAATAATTATTTGATTATACAATTTTTTTTACAAGTCAACAAAACATTCAAATGTAATAAATAGCATTGATGCATTTAATAAATGTTGTTTGATAATCACCTATTTTATGCTTATTAATGGTTTATTAAGTGTTTATTACAATATATGTTTTTCTACACGAATAAAGGCAGTTAAGGAAAGAAAGTTAGCTACTACAAAAAGTGTTTTTTTAATGTTAGATTTGATGGGATAGTGTAATTTTAGGTACTTTATTGCGTTTTAAGGAGGAAAGCGGGGTGGATTTCTGCTCCACTCGTACCCTATAACACTTAATGTACTTGTACGCGACTGTTCTTGTTCCTCAGGTGTAGCGCAGTAAATGCTACACGGCTCATGTGCACGAGGCATGAGAAGGCTTTAAAAAGGTTTGATTTACTCAGAGACGTTTTACGGTAACGTGTCCCACATTCGGCCGTGTTCCTCGTCCTGATTGATCGCGGAGAGGAGCAGCAGCAGGATGCGCTGTAACCCGAGCTTGAATTAATGGAGCATTCTGAGGAAGCGACTTCTATTAAACATGCCTGCTTAGTCGAGGTGATGCATTATCTGCCCCACGCGCTACAGTACGTTCGCTCATCTGTGACGTCCCTCTGGTCTGCGCGCCGCTGAGCCCCCACTTCTCGGAGGCGATGTAAGGGAGAGTGAAAAAAATGAGACACGGGGTCACGGGTAATAAAACGGAAAACATTCATGCTAGCAAGGAGATCGAGTTTATAAGCTCTAACCTCGAGCTTGAGGGATTGGTCACGTGACCTTGTGGCCTTGCCATTTTTAGAGCCTGGAATAAAGATGGAATTACAGTCGTCCATTATCGTACTGTATCGGTTTACTCAAGTTAATGGATCTGGTGTTCGCAGGAAATACTAAAATAGGTTTAGGGTAAAAGCAGTAGGACTCTCAAATATCTAGTAGATTAAGAACTTTTTATTCTGATAAGCACAGAACAACATTATGCCTTCCCATAATCCAGTGCCGGGACCTGGAGATGTGTGATAATGGCACGTTCTAAACAGATAACAAGAGGAAACATCACCAGCAACTTCTTCTGTAGACATGCTCGCGCTGAACATAAGCCGTGGGAGTGGTGGCTCAGGTGGCTAAGGCTCTGAGGATCTGGGTTTGAGCTCCGCTATTGGTAGCACCCCATACTACCCAGCCGCTTCATGCATTGCTAATCACATATGTTAATGTTTGAGATATTATAAAACTGCATAATTTGTTTCCTCTAACCAGTTTGTCATACATTTGTCTATTGCAACACTGCACTTTTATAATACAAGTAAATCTGAATATTAAAATTTTTAATTGATGGACAGAACTAGTTTTAACTATAAAAGAATGTTCGTTTCTACATATAATATCTATTAAAAAATATCCTGCTGTACAGAGCATTTCGTTAAATATGTACAGAGACATTACAAAGAAAAATTGAGCTTTGGTGAAAGTGCATAGCTAGAATGGTTAGTGTGCTTCACTATTTAAAAAATAGCTACAAAGGTAATGCGAATGTACTACAGAGCAAGTAAATAATAAATTATAACAAATTGGAAGTTGGAAGTTGAGAAGTTGTACATACTGTAGCAACTATCGTTTATATAGGAATAATATAAAACAGGCCACGCCCACAAGCAGCCTAAAAGCTAACTTTTGGGAATGAGTCATTCATGAACGATTCGTTCTTTTTGAACGAGTCTTTAATGTGACTCTGTAGAACGAGTAGTCTCGGAGAGTGTCGTTCGTTTTCTACTGGGCGCGCATGCGCAAAGCATCGCAAATCCTCTGTAAGTTATGTACAGGAAACAGTAGTTCATCTCATGAGTTTTCTAGTCCGAGTCGTTCTTTTTTTTTGTCACGTGACCCCCATAGACGCATGTGACAAAAGAACGAATGATTCAGACTAGAAGATATAAGAGATGAGCTACTCATTCTGTTTATTATAATAAGTCCTTAGCTGCATTGTAATATTTTCATTACTGGAACTATAGCCAGAATTTGGGTCGTCTTGGGGGTCTGTTTATTGAAAATGTACCATTTTATTTTATTTCTGATCAGAAGAAAGAAATGAACTAAATGACTCAAAAAAAAAAGATTTGTTCATTTTGATTTGAAAAAAAACGAATCACTAAAATGATCCAAATTTCCCATCAGTACTAACTAATTCAAATTGAATTGAAGTTGAAAAAAGCGAAACCTTACTCAAAATCAATAGATGTGAGGCCGAAATTCCAGCATGTACTTTTCCTAAAGCTTTCTTTTCCCTGTCTCGTGTATTTCAACAGAAAGTCAACAAAAGAAAATATAGAAGAAATCATGTCAACACTATAGGTGTGAGTAAGAGTGTTATTGCATCGGATGTTTTTTGTTTCTCCACGATTGCGTGTAGCTCTGTTTATGTGTGTCTCTGTGTGTATGTGTGTGTGTGTGTGTGTGTGTGTGTGTGTGTGTGTCTTATCTCCAGTCCTGCTAAATTGACCCCAGCCACGTTATTGTCCTGCTCTCTGATTGAAGCTTGCACTTTTTAGCTTGGTAACGATTGCCCTGGGCTGATCTCGACATGACATGCACATACACACACACATCTGCAGCTGTTCAGATGACACGCAGAGCGAACACAAAAAGAATAACAACCTCCAGGACACCGGGTTCAGCTCGGTCTTTCTATCATCTCTACTTCATCAGTACTGAGTGTTTTAACAACAACGGATATGGTTATCTCATCCAGGATGGGACGCTCAGTGGAATTTTAACAGAGATGTGAATTTAAGAGGTGCTTATTTCCAAATCAGTACCTCGATCCTAAGCTCAGGGAAAATTCCATTTCCTCCGTCATTTCTTCTTTGTAATTAAACCGCGCTAGACGAGCAGCTCTGGTCCCTGATGCCGTCTTTAAATCCCTCCCGTGCTGCGCGGATGAACGTGATAATTAGCTATGATTATTGTAATCCATACGGAAATGAGGTGCTAGACTAAGATTGGTGTAAGAATGTCCAATGTAATATAAACGTAAAAGGCTTAAAAGATTAAAGGACATCCGAGGACATGGGAAGAGAGGTCAGGAGAATTCACGTCAGAAGAAAAGTCGAATAAAACTAATTGAAAGTTGCAATAATTGAGGTGGTTCTGGTGATGGGGTTTAGAGATTGGATTTGGGACGGATATTTTGTGATTTTGATGTTTAGCATAATCGTGCAATATGCATAATTTATCTAAATAAAAAACAACAACAAAAAAAGAATGTACCAACATCACTGATTTATTTCCAATATTTAAACTATTTATTTATTTATTTATAGCTATGTTATGTATAAACTTAACCTTAATGAAATTACAACACTGTAACCGAGGTTGACTAATTGCAACTGCACAAACTTATAATCCAAAATTTGTACCAATTTTAAATACCAAACTTCAGTTTGTACAATTCTACTAGCAGGAAGTTTTGGTCCATAAGTACCTTTTTTTTTGTTAAATTTGGTTGACAATAACGTTTTATGTTGGTTTATTTAGTATATACAGTATTATAACAATTTTTTTTTGTTATACATTTCTATTTTTGAGTTATTTTATAACTAAAAAGTCAATTAATTCCATTAAATTTTTAGTATAAAGTTATTAAGCAAAACATGGCAACATTTTAATTATTTGTTTAGCTGAAATTTTGGATTTAAATTCTAAAATCCAACAACTATTTCTAAAACTATTCCAAAACTAGCTTTTAGTAGTCTGTCAACTCGATTGGATTTTTGGCCAAAAAAGTTTATTATCTAATTTGTCTCAAGCAGCTATATTTCTCACAGGTTTTGAAATATTAAACCTACTAAAATGTTGAAAGGTTGAATTCCTGTGGAACTTTCGGTCTTTTTGGTTGTTTAAATGCCATGTCTCGTACAAATCGATCTTTCATCCTGCTATTCATCTTCTCCACATTCCAGTCCAGTGGCTGTATTGCACAAGGAACAGTCATACTCTTACAAAATGCAAGTATTTGTGGAAGATGGAAGCAGTTTGCCTTTTCAATTTTCGATTGTTTTAAACATATTTGTAAGTTTACTTCAATGACTTAAAAAGGGATTTCTGAATCTAATCGCTGATTTAATGAATCGAAAGAAAAATAAATGAAAGTGTATAATCGATGTAATCACAGAGCTCTAAGAGGCGTTTTAATATGATCTAAATTGAAATAAATGATTGCGCTGCTAGAGATGGTGCAAAAATTTAGGCTTTTTGCTTTTCGCCTGTTTGACAAAACTTTTCATACAGCACGGTTCGTGTGAACCTTTGCACAGCAGCTGTTTAAAACAAACTGTTTATCTTCATTATACACACAGATTAGCTTAAAAAGCCATTAACAGAAAGGCTTCAAACTCCTATTCCCGTCGAGCCCGAGGCTAAAAGCACTCGAGCGCACTCCTCCAGAGAGAAACTCTCCAGACCTGTGTGCAAGATTTTAGTATTTGTTGTTAAACGAGAAAACCAGTCGAGCACATTTATTCCAGAATTAATTAGTCCTGGATAGTATCTCCGCGGCCCAGCTGGGGCAGATGTTGATCTTACTCCGTGCGCGTAACAAGGCCTGGGGTCATGATTAAGTTTACGGAGTGAGCAGAAGGTTTTATTTTTTTTTTTTTCCCTTTTTCTGTAATAAGCCCACGCACCAGGCTTCGACTCCCTGCTGCGGAGTTATTTGCTGGCGCATTAGAGGCGCACATCCATGCGGTGATGGAGTGTCTCAGGAGGAGGCCTGCGCTGCTGTGGGGATGATGGGACGGCTGGTAAACTGGAGCTCCAGGTCTGCTTTAGTGATATTGATTCGAGCTCTGCTGTCTGACCCTTCTGAAAGACTCTGGGTAATTTCTGAAATACACTGTAATGTTCTGGAACCAGATGCGAATGAGAACTCTGCTGTATCGATATTTAGCGTCAAACGCAAGGCCATATGTTTCTAGGCATGCTGCGTCAGTGCTGAACTCTATTTCCCAGAATTCGCCTTTAAATTATGAAACTACGAGGCTCATGTCACATGACCCATTACTATGCTATCGTTCCTAGCTCATGATCAGGGATGGATTGAATGTGGGACAGGGCACACCTACATTGCGTACGGTATCAAGCCCTGACCGATCCTGCCTAGGTTTTAGGTTGTTGACTTGAGGATCTGCACCCCTACCACCCAGCCAGAGCATGCAGTGATGGTTCCAATAAACAAAAATAAAAAATAATAATAATACTCTTCCATAGTGGTAGTAAATGGCTTATGTTAAAGTAACCACTTTAAAAATTAGTTTTTTTGTTTTGTTTTTTAACATAAGTCGCCTTGCATCTTCAGGGTCTGGGTTCAATTCCCATCTCTGTGTGCTTGGAGTTTGCTTGTTGGGTTTCCTCTGGGTTCTCCGGTTTCCTCCCACAGGCCAAAGACCATCAGATGAGGCTAACTGGCGTTCCCAAATTGCCCAGAAGTGTTTGAATGAGTGTGTGTGTGCCCTAAAATGGATTGACATCCTGTCCAGGGTTTACAAGTCTCTTCGGATAGGCTCCAGGCCCCCTGTGACCCTGTATACAGGATAAAGTGGTATAGATGATGAGTGAGTGAGTGTTTTTTGTGTTATAATTGAATTATTTAAGGGCACGGCTAGGTCAGTGGTTAAGGCATTGGTCTATTGATCAAAATGTCCCAGGTTCAAACTCCACCAGCAAGTTGCCACCGTTGGGCACTTGAGCAAGGCCCTTAACCCACAACTGCTAAGATGTATAATGAGATTTCTTTTTTAAAGTAAGTCACTCTGGATAATCTGCCAAATGCCTTAAATTTAAATTTAAATATGTCAGTTGTATTAAAAAAAATAAAATAAAATAAAAGAGCTTTAGTGGTGTTGTCCATTTTATCTTTGTACTAATGTTATAGTGGAAAGGTATAAACTGAATCATTGGGCCAGTAGGGCACTCACACTTCGCCCTTTCCCCAGCAGTCATGATTCTCAACATACAGAAACCCAAGAGTGTCCTGATTAATCTTATAGTAGCTGCGGGCTGTGATCAACATTACGGAGTCACTTAAGCAGAGTCGGTAAACAGAATTACCTTATTATATGAGCATGTAATCATTTAAATGACCCATTTAACAAGAGCATTCAACATGAGGCTGAAACAGAGAGAGAGAGAGAGAGAGAGAGAGAGAGAGAGACTCCTTATTCCCAGCAGCTAATCACAGCCGTGATACTGTACATACAGAAACCCAAGAATGTCCTGACTTATCTTATAGTATAATAAAATAATCCATTTGTTTTATACTGATAAAATATGTCCGATCAGAAGTCGAAATAGGAATCAGGTGTAGTGTGAGAAAGAGTTAAGTTTGTCAGTTTGGAGAAGTTTTCTGTTAAACCTGTCAATGAAAGCAAGAACAAAATGCTGCATATTTAAAATTCTTTCTAAGAAAACTTTGAAATTCAAGGTTTTACAAGCTGAAAACATCTGAATTTTGTTCAAACCAGAATGATCTAATCCAGAACATTTTAACTAACCAACCCCTAATCATAAGTGTTTATAATATTCCACAACCCTAACCCTAACCGTACGGAGTCACTTAAGCAGAGTCAGTAAGCAGAATTACCTTATTATATGAGCATGAAATTATTTAAATGACCCATTTAACAAGAGCATTCAACATGAGGCAGAGACTGAGACAGACAGACCGACAGACAGACAGACAGAGAGAGAGAGAGAGACTATTAAGCATTAATGAAATATTGGTGTTTTAGGTCTTATAAATTTGGACAGTGACTTGGTTTTGTCCAAGCAAATCGATTTTTTTTTACACCGTTGTTTTACTCCTCTCCTCTTTTCACAGCTCTCCCTAGAAGAATTCAACATGTCTTTTATTTGTCAGTCGATCTTACCACGTCTGCTCGAGAGCTTGCACTAAATAATACATGAACAGTTGCAGCCATGAGGCATTTCATAAAATCCGGAAGAGGTGGTGTTTGTTTTTTGTTTGTTTGTTTTGTAAACACCAAGCTATGTGCATATAACATGCATATTTATAAAATGTAAACGCTACAATACTACTGTTATGAGTATTTCATCATAACGAAATCAATATATACAAAATCATGATGAAATCAATATATAAAGCGCTACCTCGAAAAATTTTATCCGTTCCTGAGGCGAGCTCTTAAGGCGGAAATTTTGTATTGTGAAACGCATTTTCGCATAGGAAATAATGTAAATGCAGATGATCCGTTCCAGCTATCCAAAATATTACCAATATTACCAATTTCCAACACTACAACAATATTTTTGCATACAAAAACAATCAAAACATTTAGAAAATACATGTACTGTAAATGAAGTAAAATATGAAGTAAATAGACATTAAACCTCACTTAACCTTAGTTTATGATTCCTCTTGGCACCGGCTACTTTAAAAACCAAACTGAAAGCGGCTCCGTTTTGTTCTTGCTTCCGTCCTCGATAACATTCTTGAGACGTCTTCACTAAATCTTGCACAAAATGCAAAATGCGAACATTACGTAAACTCACTTCACTTGACATTCCACTGACGCAAATGAGTTGTGAACATGTCCCAGACGGTTCGGTCGCTTGTATGCTGAACATGCTTCGTTTCCCGAGACACATTTCTTGCAAAATTTCTGTTCTTAAGGAGAAA
This sequence comes from Platyallabes tihoni, assembly GCA_030068045.1. Taxonomy (NCBI): domain Eukaryota; kingdom Metazoa; phylum Chordata; class Actinopteri; order Siluriformes; family Clariidae; genus Platyallabes; species Platyallabes tihoni. The sequence goes on along the minus strand of JAQQZS010000012.1, from coordinate 34,081,367 downwards.
ATTCATGGGTCGTGGTGTTGGTGTGCCGTGGCACCAATGTACAGCAAAATGCAACTTTGTGGCGGGGGTCCTGAAGGTGCCGAAAAACATAGAATGACAGCTGTACATCTGATGGGTACAACGCATTGACACTGGAGACTCCTTCCAGAAATGTCGACTGAACTGAAAACTTGATCATAGCAATATTTACACCAAATTTTAAAGCATTATACTTTTTTTTTTTAAGTACAATTTAGTATTTCTTTTCCTTTGTGAAGGATTTAAGCAAAACTGTTCCAACATTGAATTGAGTCCTTTTTGATTCAATAAATTCAACATTGAAAAGAGATAATGGAAGCTCCGTCTGGAGTCCCGAACCCTACATGAGATGAGAGAGAAATTGACTCAAGTACAATTGTATTGTTGCCTTTCATGACAACGTAAGCAGCATATGTTGTTCATTTATTCTCTCTCTCTCTCTCTCTCTCTCGCTTTTCACCCCCGACACCACTTTCTCTCCTGTGTGTGTGCTGGAATAAATGCTTTTGTTATACACACACAACGCTCCTACACACTGGGAGCTCTGCACCGAGTGCAAGACACAATGACAGCCTAATTGAGGAGACGCTAATCTATGCGTGTTAGTGTGTGTGTGTGTAGACATCCTTATTACTCATGTTTTTGTGCAGGTTTATTTATTTGAGTATGTGCACGTACAGTAAATACAGTGTTCGCCCTTACAATTGTGTGTAGAAGACCGTGTTAGTGCATCCCTATACAAACATGCATGTGTACAGCCGAGCTATTGTCTGGTCATAGTCCAAAATGGTGTATGACTCCACCCTGGTATACAAAGCATGAACTACAACACATGGTTTGATGAATTCGGTTCGGAAGAACTTGACCGGCCCTAACACGGAGCCCTGACCTCAACCCCATCAAGCACCTTTGAGATGAACTGGAACAGAGATTGTGAGCCAAGCTCTCTCGTCCAACATCAGTGTCTGACCTCATAAATGCTCTGCGGAATAAATGGGCATGAATTCCCACAGAAACACTCCAAGATCTCATGGACAGCCTTAAAGGAAGAGTGGAAGATGTTAAAGCTGCAAAAGGGGGACCGACTCCATATTGAAGTGTATGTATTTGGATAGAATGTCATTGCCGGTTTGGCCAAATACTTTTGTCCATAAAAAATTATTTTAAAAATTGATTTTGGGAGTCATTGTGGCGATACATGAAAAATGTAACCTGCTAAATGTTTGTATCGATATTTAATGATTTTCCCCCATCTCTAAAAAATAACAATTACATTTTATTGACATACTAAGAGACTCACACCCAAGACTCCAAATGTACCTTAAGTTTAACTCCAATACAAGACAAATTCACATTCTATAATTCAGTAAAATCTTCAAGCCTTACGAATCAAATTTAACCTTAAATGCCATAACTGAAATTTTAACCAAAGGCCTGTTCATTGGACAGGTTTTCTTTGGACTTTGGGAAGAAACCTGGAGGAAACCCACCAATTATGGGGAGAACATGCAAGTCTTTTAACTCTAATTTTATTACCTTATACAGATAAAGTTGCTGAAAAATGTTTTTATTTACCTTACTGAAAGTCGTAACTCAAAGTAACATTTAATTTTTTTTCCTGTTTATTTATTTTTTTTTATATATAAACATAAATTATAGGGCTCAGGATTGTGTAGTATAGAGTGACATATACTTTTTGTTCAGGCAATATGATGAACTGAATTTTAGTTAATTTTAACCAACCATGGAAACATTGAGTAAAAAATAAACAAATAGTGACATAGGCAAAGACATAACCCAGATACACATGATCACATGTTTTTATGATTGTTTTCGGTTGTTTCTATGACCAAAAAATGTAAATAATATGTTGATTTTGTGAGTTCTACATTTTTGCGATGTCATACACATATTCCAGTAGTGATAACATGTACACGTTCTAAAAGTAATGATAACATTTGCTCTAACTGACGTATCCGAAAACCTAAATGCACAGATGGAAGTCTAAAGCCTCCATGTTAAAACACACCAACAAGGCTTCCATACAAGCAAATATCTATTTTTTTAATCCCCATTGACATTGACTGAGGCTGCACAGTGGTGTAGTGGTCAGCACTGTCGCCTTGCACCTTCAGGGTCCGGGTTCGATTCCTATCTCTGTGTGCATGGAGTTTGCATGTTGTCCCCATCCTTGGTGGGTTTCCTCTGGGTACTCCGGTTTTCCTCCCACAGTCCGAAGACATGCAGATTAGGCTAATTGGTGTCTCCAAATTGCCCGTAGTGTGGATTGGCTCCAGGCCCTCCATCGGAATACAAAATGAATATCCCTGAATACAGGATTAAGCGGTATAGACGATGAGTGAGAGTATGCTGTGACAGATCTCTGGTGCTTGAGTTTTAACGCTTCTAAAATATCATAACTACAATTTTATCTCTCCAAGTCTTGCATTGTAAACTCTCTCAAAAAACCCATTTTTACATTTGAGTCAATAGCTCAAATATCCTATAACTTAAACCTAGCATTACATCCCATAATCTTGCATTAGTCATATTTATGACTGTATTTTTTTCTGCTTCTAATGTAGCTGCTGAAATGTTGATAAAAACAATCATTTTAGAAGTGTTGGTAGAAACTCTACCATTCCTGGTCTCTAAATAAAAACATCTTGGGTGGCTGAGAACGTGTCAGAGAGCAGATAGACGATCATTCTAGAGCGAACTCATTCCCCGGGGGCAGAGTCCAATTATAATAATAATGAATGGCCTGCTGGGATTGATAGAAATTGGATTTGTTTTGGTCACGATTTCTTGACTTTTGTTTGTGTGTGCTTTGAAAACATCAATGATAATAAGAATAAGAGAGAGAGAGAGAGAGAGAGAGAGTTAAAGGTGATGGACATGCACTGAAGTGACGTAGCTGAGGTTGAGGAACTGTTAGAGCCAGAAATTGCACAACCATAGTGTGTGTTTTACCTCTGGAGGTGTTTCACAGTGTGTCTGGGGCAAAGACTGATTGATTTGATTGAACAGAAGAAAGAAAGAAAGAAAGAAAGAAAAAAAGAAAGGGTTTAAAATGGTATAGTGTTCCCTCTCTCTCTCTCTCACTCTGTCTCTCGCTCGCTTTCTGATGCCGGCATATTCATCAAGCTCAGCTATTTGTATGAACACTCCCCAAACAACACACACACACACACACACACTCAGACAAACACATTCTCTTTGCCAAACACGGTATACAGTGTACAGCTGAAAACACACACACACACACACACACACACACACACACACGAACAAAGAACATCTGCACTGTCTCATGCTCTTTATCAGGCTTTGTGTAGAAAGTAAAAGCTTTCCAAAGTCTGTTTGGATGAAATGGCTTTGCACTGCTCTATCATCACCAGTGAATCATTTTGGCCACACGATATCCCCAACACACACACACACACACACACACACACAAAAGTATATTCTGTTCTAAAACATTTATTCTTTATAACACCAACAATCAAACATTCTGCAGCCTTTAATTCCTAAATTGCCCTGATAAAAAGAAAAACACTGTAAACACACACACACACACACACACACACACACACACACACACACACACAAGGTTTCCTGGTAAATGGACAATAATGTAAGACTTTAATGTCGTAATGAACAGTCAAATCAGAAATGTACCTAGATAAAACAGAAATGTTTGGTTTGTTTGTTCGTTTTAATGATGGTTAACTTAATTTCCTATACCATCAAAAACCAAATATGTAATATGATCTTAGACCATAAATAGTAAAATTTAATAGTAAAAATTAATATTGGATTTAATCATTTTAGGAAAGCAATTTTTGTTTATAAACAAGCAAAAACAAACAAATAAATACAGTGGCATACAAAAGTATGTAAACCTTTTGGAATGTCAATTTTCTGCTTTAATTTGTCTAAAAATTATTTTTTATGTAAATAATAAATAAATAAAGTTGTACATCATTATTGTCTAATTTCATGATTTATTTTTGAAATCATAAAGTATTTTAGCGCAGAATGCATTTTTATATCATTCATAGTATGTTTTTAATCTGATTATATAAATCTTTTTTTTTTTTCAATCCCATAATTTCAGTAATTTTTTAGTACCTTCACTGAATAAATTTTGTCATGGGATATAGGGCCACAAAAATTGTTCAGAATTCCTTATTTTAAAGTAATTTGGACAATTCTGTAATTGTATTTCTTTCTTTCAAAAAAAAAAAATATAAATAAATAAATAAATAATAAAAAAAAAAAAAAAAAAAAATATATATATATATATATATATATATATAGGGTTTACAAGCATTCCACAAGTTTGTCCTCAATCTTTATTGTTGGTCAGTGCATTACCGACTGTCTCTCTACACTCTACACAACATTTTCACCAGATTATCCGTGCCAACAACTGGTCCCGATCCAACCGAGCTTCCTCTTCAGGAAGCACAAATAAGTGATAAACATTAATCATGACTAATTGCAGCAGTCTTATCTTTACTTTACAAAGCTTAAACAGATGACAGAAAGACAAACGCTTCTGAAGTGAGTGTGTAATTGCCAGGAAACCTCATTTGCAAAAACAATAAGTACAGTGTGATACATTATCAATCAAGTCACTGGAAAGTGTTTTTTAAAAAGATACGTGTGATGTGTACTGCAGTGTACCTTCTTACCTTAACAAATGAACACAGTGTTTCGAAACTTGTGATTGAACAAGATTGTGTTGTACTTTTAAATTTGTAATTAAGAGTCTAATTATATAATTATAAAGTAAGGCTAATCTTTTAGGCCTCCCTCTCACTCTAAATAGACGCCATATTATGGTGTGATTATTTATGAATCACTTATCTACAGCTCTGCGTAGTATTGCTTGTTTGCTGGAACACCACGATTCTCAGTGTAGTGCTACAGAACCATTAGACTTGTCAGGTTCGAAACAAGCTTTTGTTCTTGCTACACTGTGAGAAGATGATGATCACACTACTAAATAGCACCCATGATTAATTAACCTGAAATATTAAAGCATGTGTGATTTGTTTAGTGAATTCGATGACACTTTGCTTGTCAGTGCTACCTTGCTTGTCAGGATCACACCAGGACACTTTTACTGTAAGCACAAATACTGTACAATCAGCGTCTACATCAGTGTCTACCCACCTTTGATTAGTGCTTACTCATCTCTGACTAGCATTAACTCTCCTCTAACTAGCATCTAACCACCTCTGACTAGCGCTTACCCTTCTCTGACTAATATATACTCTCTTCTGACTAGCATATACTACCTTCTGACTAGCACCTCTGACTAGCATCTACGCACCTCTGACTAGCAAATACTACCTTCTGACTCTGACGAGCATTTACTTACCTCTGACTATTGTTTACTTAACTCTGACTAGTGTCTACACACACCTGACTAGCATTTACCCTCCTCTGATTAGCATTTCTTCTCCTCTGATTACGTTTACTCAACTTTGACTAGCATTTACCCACCACTGACTAGCATTTACCAACCACTGACATTTACCCACCTTAGACTAGAGTTTACTCACCTCTGACTAGCATTTACTCACCATTGACCAACGTCTACCCACCTCTGACTAGCATTTACTCACCTCTGACTATTGTTTACTTACCTCTGACTAGCGTATACTCACACCTGACTAGCGTTTACCCTCCTCTGACTAGCATTTCTTCTCCTCTGATTATGTTTACTCAACTCTGACCTGCATTTACTCACCACTGACTAGCGTTTACTCACCACTGACTAGCATTCACTCACCACTGAATAGAGTTTACTCACCTCTGACTAGCATTTACTCACCAATGACTAATGTCTACTCACCGCTGACTAGCATTCACTCACCTCTGACTAGGGTCTACCCACCTCTGACTATCTACGTATCTTTTTTTTTTTATTATTTACAAAAAATAGTTTTTTAAAATGTATGTTATTCTTAGACTGGGTGTTGGTTATTCATATTGTTTTGCCAGATCAAGCTATAGTGTATTCTTTAATGCACTGCTTGATCAGCATTTATGGTATCGACTGTCTACTGTGACCGATCACATCATATCTTGTGTCAGCCAGTTGATTAGTTAAAAATAGGGCAGTGTTTGAAGCGTGGAAATGGCGAGCCTCCTGCTGCTGATGCTGTTAAAAGACCTTGAACACAAAGTGAGTGAAAAAAAGCACAAAACCGGACTATTTCTAGAGATTATTGTGTTTCTTCACACTTTGAAGTGTGGCAGATGTTAAAAAATATTCCATATTGAATGTAGTTGTTTTATTCTCTTAATGGTGATTAATAAACTTCTAGGAGTTCAGCTACGTTTATTCCTTTCATGCTGGTGTTTAACGATGACCATCAGCTTCAGCTTATGGTCTTTTTAAATGTATTAATTAATTAATTAATTCATTCATTCATTAATTTTTATATACTACATTATTTATTTTTCTATACTAGATATTGTGGTCTGGACAGAAAAGGCTAAAGTGCTACTACGTCGATCTCTATATGTGATGCAATATGCAAACACCCTGTTAAAATTTTTGCCTGAACGGTATCCAAGCACTAGTAAAGTGCTTTAGTGTAGCAGGGGATTATATACGGAGATAATATGAGGTTTTACTTTCATAATTTCATAATCTGCATAATCAAAAGTCCTGCTTCAGCTCGATCATTGAACAATAGCATATTTATTTAAACTTTGCATATATAATATATGTGTATGCTGAGATGCCACATTAAAAAATACTGTTTTTTTTTTTTTTTTTGATTGTACTGGTAGTAAATTGCATCTTGTTCCCAACTGAGCACCAACAGCTGTGGATACAGCTGTGAATCAGTCACACGGTATTAATTATGACGTTTGTAGCCCCTCGTTTCATTGCAAAGAGAGCAATTACAGCAAATTCCCCATTTTGGTCTTCTGGAAAAGCTTGAACATTGGAACTCATTGGGATTTGGCTTACAGTGTATTACAACTGTGAAATGCTCAAGATCATGAAATTGAGACAAATGTACAGTAGATGTAACTTACAGTAACTTACAGTTGCTGCTGAGGTTGTTACATAAACAATAAATTTTTTTTATTGTATCTTTAGACACTTATAGAAATCTCAAGAATTTAAAGAAGCTTATACATTTCTATAATTAGAAATATTGTCACATTCTTTTTCTGCTTATTACTATCATAAATGGATTTTAATGAGCATTATTTTCAAGCAAATATCTCTAAAGTTTGTACGCTCTGATCCGAAGCTCTGGCCCTTGACTTTTTCGACTTGTTAAGTACTGGTTCAGCTTCCTCATCTTTCTCACTCCTACCTGTTCCATGCTATAAATCTCCTTCAGATAGGTATTTATAATCAACCTTTAAATGAACTTTGCAAAGTTTTGCTTTTGACTTTTCCCCGCTGAACTCACACTGCTTTTTAAAAAGGTTTTTTTTTTTATTTCTTTTCTTTTCTCATTTGTACTGTGAATAATTTGTTGTAATCAGCCTCAGTGTGTGTTTTTATCCCCCTTTTTTTTCCTTCTTCATTTCAAGCTAATGCTACAAAATTTTATCCACAACATTTAGGTACATGATATTCATGACAGTTGATCTTTTTCTAACTAACAATTTTGTTCAAATTCTTCGCTACAACTTTTGTAATGCGTAGGGAGAAATTAGGTTCATTCTCTTTATGATCTGAGCTTCCATAAGGTTCTCCATACAGTCAGTTTCTACATTAAGTAATTTTAATGGCATTGATTTATGAAATTTTTAAGACAATTAAATGTGTTTAAGTCAACGTTTAACCCAAAGACTTGTATACGCATTTTGAAACAATACAAAGAAATACACTTTAAATAGAAATGTAGTATTTTGTACATTTATGTTTTTCAGCACAGATATCAAATTGTAAGTTTGGGAATTGCACACTGTAAATAGATAACCTATAAAACACGAAAAGCAGAAGAAAACTCTAAACTTTTTTTTTTTTTTTTTGCTATTCTGTCTTTAAAATAGAACAGCGAATAAATCCAAGACCTCTGTGGAATGTCTGTTTATGACCTAAAAAACAAAACTGGTTTTGTTGCTAAACTGTAAATCTACGAGTGGGGAGAAATAGTTTAAAATAATAATAATAATAATAATAATAATAAAAGTGCACCCTGTCCAGGGTGTACCCTGCCTCGTGCCCGAAGCCTCCTGGGATAGGCTCCAGGCCCCCC
>JAQQZS010000012.1:34055507-34065512 GCA_030068045.1 Platyallabes tihoni | reverse complement strand
TCCGAGTCGTTCGTTCTTTTGAATCTATTGCACCGCATAGCGTCTATGGGAGTCACGTGACAAAAGAACGAACGATTTGGACCAAAAGACTCAAGAGTTAACTACTCGTTTCTGTTTCCGACGGAGGTTTTGCGATGCTTTGCGCATGTGCACCCAGTAGAAAATGAACAAATCACTCTCCAAGACGTCTCGTTCTTCTGAGTCACGTTAAAGACTCGTTCAAAAAGAACGAATCGTTCATGAACGACCTGTCACTACTGTAGAATCGAAACAGATACCAACTTACTTGTTTAGTGTTTTCTATACATAAAATTCACTTATACCACTTCAGTGCTGTTATTTCAGCCAAAGTGAAAATATAGACTAATCCCAATGAAAATATTCAGTTTATCTTTTTTAATTAATATCTATTGGTGCAGGTGTTTGTTTACATTGAGAAAGTAGCGCATTAGTAGCTTATTGTAAAGTAGATTATCAAATCCGACACATAACTGTTGATAACATCAACGTTTTGATTTCACTTATGGTGCAGGTTAAACTTCAGGCAGAGATCTAATTACTGCTAAAGTTTCAGTAAATTCTGTCCAGCGGTCGATTTAAGACGCGCCCACATAAGTGCTCCTAACTTAATTTCTATTAAACATTTTGATTTCATGTGATGGTGCAGGTTTAACTCCAAGCAAATACCTGTATAAAACATAAAGACATCATTGCAATTGCAAGTCCTGACTAATGTACAGACGAACTATATATATATATATATATATATATATAAAATTATATTATATGTAATGTTAATAAAGGGCAGATAAAGCACATTACAGATTGAGATATCATTCACATTGAGCCTGGGCTCTATAAAGGACACTGGTCATAAATGCAAGCCAATTTGTCCAGAATGACAGTGAGGAAGTGCAGTGGAAATGCTGACGCTGCGTTTCCCGCATGGTGCCCTTTTCTCGCAGTCCCCCGGCACAGAGGCTGCAGATTTTTCAGTGGAACCGCTGACAATAAGGAAGCAAAGGTAAAGTCCTGCAGGGCTTCATTCAGATGTTTGCATCAACTAGCAAAGGCTCGAGCAACTGGAGTGTGACGCCGCGCTGCTGATGGAGTCTCAATTCTGATTGGTCACGAGTTTGGGATTCATTCATTATTATTATTATTATTATTATTATTCTTTATGCACTGGCACAATTGGGATATCATCCAGCGATCTGTTTAAATGATAATAAGCCTCATAATGGCCTGATCTATTCATTGATTTTCACGGTTCTCATTTCAGATGTTGTGGTCAGGCTTTGCTGTAGCGTATAGAGGAGTCGAATGAGTAAAATACTCCTTGTGCTGCTATCAGGATCATTTATCATACTACTGTTTGGTATTTATTATTATGGTGATTAACGACAGCAATGGCTTTAATAAACACAGATTACAAAAAGATAAGATGAATTGTTTGTTTCAGTAGCAAACTGGAGTTGGATGTCCTTGCTTTACTACCATCTATGAAAACACACACTCTGCTCAGGTACGGGCTTTATAAAGTTGTTATTTGTACATTTTTAAGCCATGTTTTTTTGTGACATCACAACTTTCCCTCTTAATTTTTTTATTTATTTCGTTTTATTTATGATCAACAAAGGCTTTGTTGCATTTCTACAGATTCCTCAGAAAGATGTATGTATATACAGTATGTGTGTGTGTGTGTGTGTGTGTGTGTGTGTGTGTGTGAGACAGAAAGAGAGAGAGAACAACAACCTGAAAGAGGTCTACAGTAATAAAGTTAGACCAGCACCTGGTGACCTCTTCTACACATTCACCTTTATCAGCTTTTCCCAGTGTGTGTGTGTGTGTGTGTGTGTGTGTGTCATTTATTTTGCTGTTGTACAGCAGAGAGTAATGGGAAATAGCCTGCCTGGAGCAGCGATCAATAATCAATGAGTTTTAGTGACCTCCAAGCCACTAGGGGGCTTCTATTTTAGGATTAAAAAAAAACAAATTATTTTGTTTGTTTGTTTGTTAGTTTTTGTTTTGTTTCATTTTAAATCTCCAAATTCCTTATGCTGGTTTTAAAATAGATATAATATTTCATATCATATAAAGTTAGCTGAGGTTAAATGTTAGCTAGCAGCGTAATCGCGGCTGTAGAATATCCTAATGGTAAAATTGCTTCAAACAAAATCATTGTTATTACTAATAAACTTTGATTATGTCTTTCACTACATATTGTAACCTGGAATCAGTATTCAGGACACGGAGTCGAATGTCAATGTCGATGGGCGTTCAAGTCAAACCAGGACTTTTAATTGCATCAATCAATAATCAAACAATCAATGCGCGCCTTAACTTTTCATATTTTTAATAAGATGTTTTTTTCAACTTGAAAAGCTTTAATAAAATAAAATAAAATTGAAATAACCCCAAGCTTGCCATATGACCAAGAAACCATAACTCCAGCAAAACCTCCAGCTTTACCTCCAACCGCTAGTAAACAGTGACAAAAAACAATATTAAATATTCATCTTCCTATGAGAGACTATACCACATCAACAATAACACACCATACCTAATTAATAAAATGAATTAATCATAGAGTGTTTGATATAAAACGACGGAAAGTCGCTGTGATTGAATGATATATTGTTCAGCTTTAGGAGGGTTTGGCAATCCAATACTCCTTATCATGAATCAACTCTTTCATTTGGATTTATGAGGCTAATTATTTTATTGCAACTCTCACCCAACCCATCTCTCCCTCTCCCTCTCTCTCTCTCTCTCTCTGAAACAGAACTTACGCATTTCTGCATCTTCTATTTCCATGGACGTGAGCCAGAGCCACAGCATTTCTGTCCCTCATAGACAGGAAAGCGCCCACTCACCACTAATAATAATCTAATAACATACAGTCAGCTAACGGCCTCCGAAATAGTTACTGCTTCTGTATTCAAAAGAAATAAATAAAATAAAAATAGAGGGAGCATCTGATTAATGGACTGGTTGACACGTGCCAATGGAGATGCCAGACCAAAGCTTTTCTGGAAACAGGAGAAGAGAGAGGGGTGTGCTAATTTAGAAAGGTGGACTTTATTTCTTTCGGCCTTGTGGGTTTTTCAGCTCTTCCTGCCACAAGTGATGCCAGGATATGAAAGTTGGGAAGAGTGTGTGTGTGTGCTGGTGTCTGAAGTGGAAATGAACCAAAGTTTTAGAAAAGAAATCATAATGCTGTGTTCACAACTTCTGTCCAATGCGCTCCAGAACGAATACGCTTTATCTGTCCACTTTTAATTAATGAAAAGTGATTTTGCATGAAAAACCACATACATGCAGTATTGTATAATACTTACCCAGGTTCCTACAGATCTGCATCACTGCTGAAAGAATTGGCACCCCATGTAAGAAAACAATGCATGAATCATAAGGGTACATTAAGTCCCTCCCCCAATCAAGACTCATGTGGAAAAGCTTTCATTAACATTTCATTCTTCATCTTATTATTATTATTTTATTTTAATTATCAGCCTAAATAATTAAAAACAATGACAGAATGCCGATGTCTCTTAGAAAGTAGTTTTTTATGTTTGATAAAATTGCCATTTTAAATATTCATACTTATATAACTTTGGCAAAAGGTGGTGATATACAGTATGTATTATCAGGGCTTTAGAGGACGCTTAATAAACACAAATAGTGTTTACGCACCTCCTAAATTACTGATAAGTGTTTATCAGCCAGGTCAGCCAGGATACAGTACCCCTGGAGTAGATAGTTTTAAGAGTTTAACAGTTGCAAATTGGCGGTGCTGGAGCTTGAACCCCCAACCTTCTGATTGGTAACACAGTAAGTAACCCACAACCTTATTGGTTCGAGCCACCACTGCCCCAAAACAGTGCCTTGTCATAGGGTCCACAGTGCATTTGGAGTGTGCCGCGGTGTCTGGCATCAGGATCTTAGCAGTGAATCCTTAGGCTGCTGTGGGTTGCAGGGTGAAGACCCTGTGTGGAACAGACTTGTTTCTCTGGTGCATCCCATGGGTGTTCAATCTGATTGAGATTGGGGCAGTATGGAGACTGGGTTGGCACTGGGTTTTCTGGTGGCTTTTTATTTATCTCAACCATTTTATATATATACAGTGGTGTGAAAAAGTGTTTGCCCCCTTACTGAACGAACTTGGGTACTGCAGCAGTACAATGATCCAAAACACACCAGCAAGTCCACTTCTGAATCGCTGAAGAAAAACAAAATGAAGACTTGGGAGTGTCCTAGTCAAAGTCCTGACCTGAATCCCATTAAGATGCTGTGGTACGAACTTAAAAAGCTGGTTCATGCTTGAAAACCGTCCAATGTGGCTGAATTACAACAATTCTGCAAAGATGAGTGGGCCAAAATTCCTCCACAGTGCTGTAACAGACTCATTGCAAATTATCGAAAACGCTTGATTACAGTTGTTGCTGCTAAGGGTGGCCCAACCAGTTATTAGGTTTAGGAAACATTATACTATACAAAGCTACACAAACCTACCTGGCTCTGTAAGAATCAAACCTTTCCACACTAAACCCAAGGTGCACAAGATGACGATGTTTTTCGATGCCAAGTATAGTCATGACTGAACCCCCACACACACCCGCCGTGTGCCAAAACTTATTCCAAAAGTCTGTTTCCACCACCCTGCACTCCATTTTTTTAAATCCATATGCCAATGATTAAGCCTCAGCCAATGTAAAATATTTGTGATATTTATACCTTTTGGGAGCTTAAATTAATTCAGCAGATGTATTTCGAAGAAGGTTGGGTGTATTATAGATGAAGCCTTAGTAAAAGATTTTGGATATGTGAATATGTTGATAATGTTTACGTTTATTCTTTTTTTTTTCTTCTTCCAGATATTCATGCATTGTTATCATAAAACAGGAAACAGCAGCATTTCAGGTTTGTGTTATGTCTAAGTCATGCGACTCAAAGTGCTTCGTGTTCCACCTTAGTATATCCAGACTCATCTCTTCCATTCATGCTGGCATTTTCAGTTCAGGCATAAATTAATTAGACCAACAGGGAGAGAAAGCCAGGACCTGGTTGAGGAATGGCCCATGTGAGGGCAAAATCAAAGCTATTTATATAACCTGTCTAATTACTTTGACTTGAAATACAGTATGTGAGAATAATTTAAGCTTGAAAAATTCCTGGAAACCGTATCTCTCAGGTTTGCTGTATAGTTCTGTGTATGCAGTGATGACTTCATTAGGCTGCACAAGGTCAAATGAATGCAGTTTTTACTTAACTTGCTGTTAAATGTTTCAAATTAACAAGCAGCAATCTATTAGATTTTTTTAAAATTGCTCATGCAAGTGTTTTTTCCTGGTGAATTGCACTTTATTTTCACTAAAATATGTATTTTCTTCAGAACCTTGAAAGGTTTCCCCAAAGGCTTTGTGGCCACACGCAACATTCTACACCCGGTGACTCCTAAAGGAATTGTAGTGCAACTTGTCTGCTCCCACACACACACACACACACACACACACACACACACAATCCCAATTCTGGCCATTCCCATCCACTGTCATGGAAATCCTGGCCCATCCCATCCACCGTCATGGAAATTCTGACCAATCCCATCCATTGCCACTGGAATTCTGACCAATCCCATCCACCATCATGGAAATTCTAACCAATCCCACACGCCATCATGGATATTCTGATCAATCCCATTCACCATTGTGGAAATTCCGACCAATTTTATCAACAATCTTAGACATTCTGACCAATCCCATCCACTACAATAGAAATTCCGACCAATCCCATCCACCGCCATTAAAATTCTGACCAATTCCTTTCACTACCATAGGAATTCTGGCCAATCCCATCCATTATCTAAGGGATTCTGATCAATCCCAGCTGCAGCCAAAGTAATTTTCTGGTCCAAATCTAACTGAGACCAATCATGTCCACTGCTATGAGAATTCTAAGCAATCCTGTCCACTACCATAGGAATTCTGACCAGTCCAACCAGGTCCTTAAGGACTGCTAACCAATTCCACCCACTTCTACATCTTGTCCAAACCTACCAACTCAAAATGTGTTTTGATCAGTTCTCCTTTGCTTATCAAGAAACCAATCCTGCCTGCTTCAAGGACTTTTCATCTCACCAATACACCCGCATGCTTGTACGACCCAGTTTGCTCCAGAACCAATCTTTTCAGCTCCCAGTGGAATCCCATCTTGATGAGAGCAAAACACACCCAATCCTATTTTCGTGAGTGTATAAGCACCTGATCGCACCTAGTTTATCTACTTTCTCCACAATTCTTATGAACAAAGCGTAAGCTTTTTGGGACTGTTTGATAAAACAATGCAATGATACAGTCTAGTACACAGTTTAAACTACTTATCCCAATTCAAAACATCCCTAAACTGGTTTCTGATCTTTCTATCTAGATGACTCTTCCTCTCTCTCTCTCTCTCTCTCTCTCTCTCTCTCGCTCAGCCTTATCACTCAGAATGCTAGTTTGTTTATTTGCTCTTTCGTCCTTTATCTGTGTGTTATCTCTGACCTTCAGTGTGTCTGCCTGTCTAAGCCTATGATGCTCGAGGAACGACAGGCCTCGAAATCAGAATGTCAACATTATCAGACTTTACAGAGAGGTGATAAGGTGCAGAATTCAAACGGAATAAAAAAAATGAAATATTAGATCACATATGGAGCTGCTAACGCGCTCGCTGAATAAATGCCCTTAAGCGTAATGATTTATAGCAATGTACCTTTCATTGTGAATTCATGCAGTTAGTTTCTGTTCAGTGTATAATTTAATAAAGAAAGAGCAATAATGGAGCAACTGGGGAGTAAAATACTTGGTATCGTGCCATTATAGGGATATAATCAATGAAGAGGTGTTACTGTTACTGTTACTGCCCAAACGCTCTCAGCAGCAAAATTAAACACAAATCTTATAAACTCAGGAGTGGAGGCAGGAAGAGCGCTTGCTTAATAATGTCAAATGATTTTTGCAATTTAATTTCATCATGTGTTGCGTTCTGGGGTGCACATATTTGTATATTTTGTACATCATAAAAAAAAAATAATAATACTAGATAAATAAAATTATGCATGGGCACGGGTTATTAACACAAGGGAATGAGACAATTATGTTGTGCTTTAACCACTGGAAATCTAGGCTATATGTAAGAGCAGTGTTCGAGTCAAACCGGGACTTTTAATTGAGCAGAGTAATAGAAAAGTGTTATGAAATTAAAAAAAACTCCCTTTATTTCTCTATATAATCCCCTGCTACACTGATGCACTTACTCCAGCGTTTCAAAGAAGGAAGTTTTAAAAAATACACGTCCGAAACCCTGGCCTCCCAGGAACTCCTTTAACGTGTTGCTCGTTTATGTATATATATATATATATATATATATATTAATTTTTTTTTTATTTTTTTTTTTTCATTTTTTTTTTTCCTCTTTTTTTGTCAAAAAAAAAAAGATGCTATTCACTTAGATAATGTAAGACGTGGTGAAGGATGAAGGATTGACAGGAGCGCAGACATGAAAGAAACGACCGTCAAACAATGTTTATTGCAAAGAACATCATCGCTGTTCGTGTTCAGCTTTGAGTGCCAGATATCCGCGGTGGAGATGCGCGAACAAAGCTGCCGGAAAGAGTGGGGTTTTTGTCTGAACGACAATGCCAACGTACAGTGTACACGTTTAAGAGATAAAGAGTGATGTTGAGCTCCGTATGTCAAAACAAGGCATGGAAGAGGTAGAGAGAGAGAGAGAGAGAGAGAGAGAGAGAAAGAGAGAGAGAATTTTGAAAAGGACCAGGAAAATAAATAAATATATAAGAGCGAAGAGAACAGCTGCAGTTCACAGACTCGCCTGTCGGTCTACCTCTGGTTCACATCTGTACTGTACGTGTGTGTTTATTCTGGAAGAAACCGTGTTTGTGTATCTGGGTGTACACATGTGCACATCTGCTAGACGATATGTTGAAGAAACAAGCCACATCAGTGAGTTGAGTGTGTGTGTGTGTGTGTGTGTGTATACGCTTGAGCCTGCTCTCCCTTTAATCTCGGGTGACTTGCCTCGACGCTGTGAAAACCTTCATCACTGTGTACAATCAACCAAATGTACGATTCTTTTAACCTATTTCTAGATTTTTTTTTTTTTGACTCAACTTCGACATTTCTGAGAGCAGTAAAAATCTAATAAATGACATTATTTTGCCTGGAATGTTTTCCTTTCACAAAGTGATCCAGATTACAGAAAAATTCTATTTGGATGTTAAAACGAAGTAAACAGTAATTAATGAAACAAAGCCAATGATTAGTGTGATGAGTCTTTTATTAAAATATAGTCTCAGGTTCAATTTGTGCATTTTTATAAGGAAATGCAGCGAATCTCTTTTGTCTGAAAAATGCTCTTTTACATAATACACCGGTACCTCTGTATACTTCGAATTTTTTAAATTTGTCTTGGTATTTTAGAAATCTTTTTATTTGTCTCGATATACTGTACTTCGAAATTCTTGAAATTCGTCTCGATATACATCGAATTTTTCAAATTTGTCTCAATATACTTAGAATTTTTTCATTTGTCTCGGTATACTTTGAATTTTTTTAATTTGTCTTGGTATACGAAGCATTTATAGCATATAAGCGACCTATTTTTGGTAGCTGATCAAAACTTGTTGGCATCAGTTTAATTTTTTTTTGCATCAAGACTTAGTGAGGACACAGCACTGTGGGTCCCAAGAATGTTATCAAGGACGGTAGCAAGAAGAAAACAGAGCTGCTTTCAGTTTGATTTTTAAAGCAGCCGGTGCCAAAAGAAATCATAAATTAAGGTTAAGTAAAAATTTTATATTTAATTCGTATGTTAATATATTTACTTCATGTCTTTTCTAAATGTTTTGATTGTTTTTATATGCAAAAATATAGTTATAGTGTTGAAAATTGGTAATATTGGTCATATTTTTGGGTGGCTGGAACGGATTATCTGCATTTACATTATTTCCTATGGGAAAATGCGTTTCACAATATGAAATTTCACCTTAAGAGCTCGTCTAAATTTGTATGCCAAGGTACCGCTGTTTTTTTATTGTTTTTTTCTGAAATAATAATGTTTGGAAATAATTTTTTATTATTACAAAAAAGGATTTTTCTTCTTCTTCTTTTTCTTCTTCTTCTTCTTATTATTACTAATAATATATAATGATGATTGTATCATAATAATGAGAAGAAGAAATATAATAATAATAATAATAATAATAATAAAAAACAGACTTTTGCACAGTACCGTCATTAAGATCTCATTCAGGTTACTGTACACACATCCATACTAAGTAACACTCATCTCATCTACGTATTCCCGGACATTTCCCATGCATCCACACTGTAGGTCAGAGGGTTGTGTGTGTCACTTGTACATGATTGAATAATATAAATGATACCTAAAGACCTATAATATATAATAATAATTTGATTTGGCAGATTCATGATATCAATAAAATCTTCACGCCTTATGGCCTTATGAATGCAGTCGGCAAACCCCAGACAGGAAGCTCACTGTGGCTGATATTGTGAGGATAAACAAGCCTGATCTGCCATCCGCTCTAATTACAGCGCCTTGCAAAAGTATTCACACCCCTTGAACCTCTCCACACGTTACAAGCATCAAATGTCAATGTATTTTATTGGGATTTTATGTGACAGACCAACACAAAGTGGAGGGAAAGTGATACATCATCAGTTACTTCACATGTTAACTATCCGCTAGGAGCGAGAAACAAAAGGGAAAAAAACACAGACATGTATTTTCCAAAAATGTGTGTGTGTGTGTGTGTGTGTGTGTGTATGTGTGTGTGTGAGAGAGAGAGAGAGAGAGAGAGAGAGACTTTGACTTTTAACGTTCCTTTATTTTACAAAAAGTTCACTGAAAGGTCAAAAATAATATTTCATGTAATAAAGAATGAAAATATATACATAAGTAATATAAGTAAGGCAAGTGTTA
>JAQQZS010000012.1:33984527-33995376 GCA_030068045.1 Platyallabes tihoni | reverse complement strand
ACAATGTAGAAAGAAATAAAAATCAGGAACCATCATGGAGTTAGAAAGTGTTCTAAAACTTTTGAACAGTAGTGTATCTCAAAGAAATGCTAAAGAAAAATTACCACAAAAGTTAAACATTAAACTTCAATGTTCCTCACCTGCTTTCCAATGGGTTCTCCTTTCACCAAGGGCTTCATGTAGAACCTCAAGGAACTTTTTTTTATAAGAATAAGATTAGTTCTTTTTTTTATTGTGCTTTGTCAGTTTTATCCTAATGGTTGCCACATCAAGGTCATTAAATCCACAAGACACTGGCACAGGCATGCAGTGAATGGGTTGTATGGAGCATAGAGTTTAGGGTTTTGCCCAGGGACCCAACAGTGGCAAATCGTATGGTGGTGTTGGCCCTCAGATCAGCAATCCAGAATCTCAACCACCTGAACCACTACTCTCTGTTAGATTACTACACTCTAATAAACTAAAACGTCTAAAAAAAAAAACACACACAAATCTCAACTCAAAAACTCAAAGCTTAAGTGAAATTCTAAACACAGCCATCTGAATGCATGGTTTTTCTTTGAGAGAATTATGAAGCAAACCTACAGTAGTTAAAGGAAATCGAAAAAATCCTATTTTCTAAAAGTCAGTCATCTTCAAGAGAAAAAGATTTTTTTTGTGTCATTGTTTTGTGTTTGTCCCTCCAGGGCAACCAGAAGGTTCTATGTTAAAACCTACAAGTTTGGGGTTCCCTTAATGCCCCAGGATCTGATTTTAAGGATGTGGTCAATATCCAATGATTTAAATTATTTCTTGTGTGTCTGGACGTGCCTGAGGGTGGACATTGACTTGACATCCTTGGGCAAGCCTGTGGGGGGAAAAATAGCCTTACTGAATAAAGATTTGACACTATATGTGACATATTGATTTTTTATTTATTTGTTTTATGTTTTTAAATGCATACATATAAGATTATGATCTTTTTGGCTGGTTTAAAAAAAATCATAGCATTGTTGCTATTTTTATCGTTGCTAAGCTTAAAAAACAATCTGTGAAGCTTATTAGCTAGCTAATCACTTAGGTAATCTCTTTAGATTTTCTTGTTTGTAATGATTAGCGATTTAACGAGCTAGCTGACTAGCATACTTCTCATGACAATGTGTTCCTCTGACAGCACTGATAGCTCAGAAGGTTCATAGAATCACTTGCTTCAAATAAAAACGTGATTGCTAAAAGAGTAAATGTAAATGTTAATCTCCTCGTGAGCTGTTCAGTCTCTTCAACGAGGTGCAGCTTTAAAAGTTTCAAGTTCTCAAGCCTGAATAATAAAGCTCCAAATTGATTCTTCAGCTACGAGTAGTAAATTTCACGCACACGTCACCGGTGTTCATTAAAGACGTGCTGTAAGATGCGATATGGTATTTATGTTCGTTAATTACTAGGGTTATTAATGGCTGCTACCTGCCTGCCCTTTCCGAGCAAAGCCATTAATGTGCCGATCGCAGCGCTGCTGAAATATCACGGGGCAAAATGTCAGTAAAGACTAGAAACCAGACTGGGGGGATTTTATAGCAGGGGACACAAATGTAAATTGCCATTATTAATGACCCTATGCCCTTAGGGGCCCCACACACAGGCACATACACACACACACACACATTTGTCTTTCTTAAATTTTTCAGTGACTCATTGTGGGTGGGGAGCTATTCATAAGACCTAAAGTAAGTTTTATGACATGTTCTTTTAAACAGCCATTAATAATATGAAAAGATAAGAACACTGAGACTCTCACTCATAAATTGGGCCATCATTGGTTTTATTGTTAAATCACAGCAATATCGATTAGCTTTAACATTACGACTACTGAAAGGTGAACTGAACAGCATTCATCACCGATTGTGCACCAGTAAGCTGGTGACATGTTCATGGAACCCAGGCGCAAGCGGATCAAGGGCCAGTCTGTCTTGCCCAATGTCACAGAAAAGCCAATGCAACACAAATTGCCAAAAAAAAGTCAATGCTGACCATGAAAAAAGGCACCAGAACATTCAGTGCACCACAGATCGCTAGACACAGCGCCCAGGATTCAATGAGTCCAAGGCCGCTGATTTGGCCTCCAAACCCACCAGATCTCAGTTTGATAGAGCTCCCATGACAGGCACTGGAGAAGCAAGTCCAATCCATGGAGGCCCCACCCCACAACTCACAGCATCCAAAGGATCCTTTGCCAGTCCGGGTGCCAGACACCACAGCGCACACCACAGTGTCCCTGCAGAGCCACACCCCAAGGGAGCCAGATCCAAAGTGCGAATCAAGTCTCGTAGCAGGAACCAAGTGCTATAACAGGAATAGACTACTCTATCATATGCTGTAGTGTAGTAGTAGTCAAGTGCACTAAGAAGCAATAGTAGGAGCTGAATGTCCTAGCAGGAATTGAGTGGTTGAGCAGGAATCAAGTGCTAGCAGGAATTAAGTGGCATAGAAGGAATCATGTGATCTAACAAAGAGTCAAGGGCCACAATTCAAATGGCATAGAAAGAATCAAGTGTTTGTAAGAAGAATCAGATGCTGTAGCACAAATCGAGTGCTTTAAAAGAAATTTTAATTCCCCTAGCAGAAATCAAGTGCAATAGAAGGAATCAAATGCAGTAAGAGGAGTCAGTTACCATAGCAGGACTAAAGTCCAACAGAAGTGACAGCAGGAATCTATCGCTCTTGTAAGATAAACAACTTTTACAATATGTCTATGATGGAAATGGCTTTACATGGTAGATGCAATTATTATGTCAGCAATGCAATCATGTAGAGTGGAAATCTTTTGAGAAGAACAAAAATACGGAACGAATAAGGAAAATAATACTATTTTCTGTATTTGTTAAGTAATTTGTTCAATAATTTAAGACATGTAAACTGACATTTGTTCATATGTTATTAAAATACATCAGCATTTACTGTTTGTTCACTCAAAGGCCAAAAATTAATCTACATAAACTGACACGTTTGATTAAAATCAGAACGTCTTGTATGCAAAACATCTACCTGTAAATGTTAATTTAATAGAACACGCTGCCTGAGGCAAAGCGCACAAACATTTATACAGCATGTGTTTTCACTTTGTGTTTTTCCTTCCTCTCTACGTCTTTGTTCCCTGCGTACACATGCATGCACTGACACACATAGTGCCTTGAGACCTGAGAAAGATGTATTTTTTGATGTAAAGTTCGTCTCTGCTAACTCTCTCTCTCTCTCTCTCTCTATCTCTCTCTCTTTCAATCTCTCCATCTCAGATTCCCTCCATCACCAGGTCTGTCGATGCAGAGCGAATCTTGGCTCTGAGACAGCAGACACAGTTCCTGTGGGACTCCTACTTCTCCTCCGTGGATAAAATTGTCTTAACCACATTAGAGGTGAGTTTACAGCAGGAAAAAAAAAAGGTCAGAGTAGGAGCGTACGGATTATGTGGCAGGTTAAAAAAAAAACTAAAGGAACAGATTGGCATTGTGGTAATTTGTTTGTCACAGCCTTTTCACACAAACGCTCAGGTTTCTCGACAGCGTTGCGTCTAAGCGATGTTGTTGTGCCTGCGATACTTCACACATGCCGCAACGTTAAACGGGGTCGATCAGTGTGGACAACTCAGACTAGATGACACTTTATTACTCTCAAAGCAAGTTCATTTTGGGAACAAATTTGACTGTATGTATATGAGTTTATTAGATTTGGGGTAAATGAGGATGAGCCACTCTACACGGTGATAGTTTGACATCTCAGGTGAATAAAATTAATCTCTTATGGTGATGTGGAATTTCATTCAAATGCCTATGGAGACTTCATAACCTAAAATTTCTCAACATTTTTTTGAAAATGCAAATGGATTTTGTGCAAGATTATAAAAAGGGCTATTCGCATTCAATTCCATGCTTCACTTTAACTTCAATTCTCAAACAATTTGGCTTGCTTGAAAGGTTTAAACTCCACCTTTCTATTATAATCCATGTTGCTCCAAACCATTATCTACCATCTACTTTTCAATACAATAATGTATATATCTATTCAGGTTCTATACAGTCTAATTAAATTGTACAGAAATTCTGTAGAACATCTAAGCAGGGTATTGAAAGAAACCGAAATAAACCTGGGTGTGACCTACAATAACAATTAAGGAGACCATGTCCTGTTGTTAATTCTTGCTCCTTCAATTAAGAGGTCACCACAGTTATCCACACATTTAATTTGTTAAATGTATTTATGCCAAATGCGCTTCCTGATGCAATCCTCCTCTCCATCTATATATCTCCAAATCCTTTGGTTTGGGACACTAGCTGGGGAACAAACCTGGGCCTTCCACGTGCCATGAGAGAAACCTACCATTGAGCTGCCAATGCCCCCATAAGAACCCTGCTAACAATGTTCTGTAGAATTCCTAAAGAGAAGTTTCTATCAGCTTTCTATGGAAAAAGAAATGGAAATCATACAGTACATAAGTATTCAAGTTCTATAGTAAAAGCTTTATGATGGAATCCTCTTCCTGACACAATCCTTCAAATTTATCCAATCTTAGCACCAGTGTACTGGCTTATAAAACACCCAGTAGATGCAGTTGGTGACCTAATCAGGAATCGAACCCAAGCAATTGTGGTAAAAGTGCCAACTGCTAAACACTAGTCCTCCAGACAACCGATTGTAGTACCATCAGTTGTAATCTGCAGCATCAAGTATTGATGGTTAATAAAGTACTTTGTCACCACAAACTCCACCTCCTTTTTCCCAAAATACTTCTTCCTACCAAGTGTCATCAAAATTACATGATAATGACAAACAAAATAACAACACAGCTTAGAATAGAATAGCTGTGATAGATCTTACAGTACTTGAACAAAGAAATAGCCACAGGCTTTCCACCAATTAACCTAAACACGTCCACAATCAGCTCTCGTGAGCTTTCCCTCCAGCACCTGTAATGAGATGTTGCACAAAATAGGTTATAAAGAGAATCTATAATCCATCATAGAGAGTGAGCAACATTTTTAAATTGTTGGCAAGCACAAGTAGAGCACTTGTATAATTTGTGAATATTTTATAGCATTGTAGAAATAAAAGATTTTCTGTAAAATGATGGGTTCAATAGAACTTTCCCTTGGAATTCTGTATAACATGTCTAGTTATGTAAAGTTCTATTGCATATCTTTAATTTTTTTTACACCTTTATACATTACATATTACAAGCGAAAATATAGTAAAGCAAATTAAGAAGACCATGTACTGTAGCAGGTAGCAAACATAAGAAACCCCAGGACAGAGCCTTGTGGACCACCTTAAAAATCTTACAGTGTGTGATTTATGCCTTACTGTAGAGATAAAATGGTGTGTGTTAGCAAGTTAGCTGTTTAAGTGTGCTTTAATCCTGTACTCAAATAAATAAAGGTCAAAGGTCATATATTTTTGAGGGGCATGAGGTCTGAACAATTCCAAATTCCTCTGTAAAAGTGCTTCTTTCATTGGTCAGGAACACCACAGTGGTTGCTACAGCCATCTGTACCTGGAAGAATGGAGAGAAGATTGGCTACACTCTCTTTGGTGGGAAGGGTGGCACACTTTCACCCCAACGTCAATCATAGTGAGACTAGCCAATTATGACTGTCTGAAGGCTTATGCAAGTGGAATGGAATGGGGGTTGGTTCAATACTTATGAAGTTTAAAACATACCGATATCACCTATAGGGTTTTCTCCTCTTTTTATTTATTGGTTCATATGCCATTTGGTTAAATTGTGCAGCTCATGCCTACACAAACTCTTCAATTCAAAACACCTGGCATGATTGATTGACTTCTGATTCTCCAAAGTCCCTAAAGGTTTATTCAGAGTCCTTTTACTTTTTGACTAGTATCTGTTTGGAAAGGGAAGGTTCAAAACCATAGGTAGCATCTTAATACCTAAAAAAGGAGACAAACCAAAGCTCTACTCAAATAGACAAAACACTGAAAATATGAACGTTCCCTGAGTACAGATCAGGAATTTGAGATTGACAAACATTTCCACTGCTGGTCAGTTAGAAGACTTTGTAGTATGTAATTTTGGAAATTCTCTAAAAATTTTAAACTAGTTTATTGAGTGTTTACATGACCAATCAGATGCTTCCAGGAGGTATTCCATCACACACACACACACACACACACACACACACACACACACACTTTTTTGTTTGGTATTTCTAGTCTTTGTGTTACTTGCAGTAATAAATTGCCAAATCTCCAGGACCAATTTTTCCAGCAGCCTTCCAGGGCTCCCCAATAATCTCTAATGATTCTCATTAGTGTTAATTCTGCAATAGCCACATTAGTGCAGAACAAATGAGTCCAGCACTCCAGTCGCCTCATTTTATGTCATTTAATGCCTCTCTGGATATGAGTTCATAAAGCATCAGTGTGAAATTCCACATCTGTCTCGACACAATTCCACAAATATAGCCAGAGAGAAAGAAACTATAAGTGAAAGGTGGCGAGAGAATAAAAAATGAAAAAGCGAAGTGTGAAGAGAAAAACAAAAGGCTAAATTTGCAAGGGAAAAGATGTTCCCACTATGAGAGAGAGAGGGATTTAAAAAAAATAGCAATAGAGTCTCGGGTGTGTAGAGAGATTAAAGCAAAGCTCGAGTTTTATGTTTCGCCAGCATAAATGTCACCAGGTGCATAAAGAAATCCTGCAGGGGACTAATTTAGCCCTTATTCCATAGTCAGGTATGCACGGTGCACGTTTGTTTCTGTCTTTGTGTGCATGCATGGCAGATGCTCTAAACAAGGGGAGGGACTTATGCTTTGAGACCAAGGTAAATGAGGCATCCATAATACTCCATGGGATGCTCTGTGTGTGTAGGTGTGGATTGTTGTAAATGCTAGCAAATTTCCTACATACTGTATATCCAACGATCTCTACATATGTTTATGTCGGCAGTCTTAGAATAGATAACGTGATGTAGTTGACTAATTGGTGGTCAGAATGGACATTCCATGGTGTTGTCTTTTACCCACCTGAATTATAGAAATAACCCACCATTATCTGTACCACTGATCCCGTGAAGGGTCATGTGAGATCCTGCAGCCGATCCTATTCCACCAGCAGGTAAACTTAATAACATTGATTATCAATTATACACCAGTAAACTGGTGACAGACTTGTGAACACCCAAGTCTGTTAGGGGCCAAAGAACAGTCCATCCAGTCTGCTTCCACAGAAATGTTGATGCAGCATGAACTGCCAAAAAAAAAAGTCAATGCTGGTCACGATAGGTACCAAAAGGTACCAAAAGACCCAATCCATCACAGCCTGCTGTACACTGGGCATAGCAGGTAGAGAGGTCTCAAGGTTGTTGAGCTAGTCTCCATATTTCGATGGATGGATGGATGGATGGATGGATGGATAGATAGATAGATAAATAGATAGATAGATAGATAGATAGATAGATAGATAGATAGATAGATAGATCTGGTTTTAATATTAATATTAATGATCCTTGTGGGGATTTAAAGTTATAGATCTTCATTAGAGTACACACTTCACACACATCCTGTCATACTTGTGAGGACCTTACTTTGATGAATATTAATGCAGCTACATGTAATTGCTATTTGTAAATATAAGCTTAACCTTTATGTGAGAAACCAACAAGATGCTGTTGGTGTTTTTTTTTTATACATAGAAGTGGCAGTTTCTTGTAGCATAGCAGTTTTCCTTAGGGGGACCAGGCAAATGTCCCCACAACGTCAACAGTGTCTGGATTTCCTATCCTTGTGGGGATTTTACCAGGATGTAACATGCTTCATCTCTCTATCTCTCTCTCTCTCTCTCTCTCTCTCTCACACACACACACACACACACACAGACACACAGACACACGGGTCAGTGGGCTGCCCCAGAGTAGTAAATGCTGGGACACTTAATTAGACCCTGTAGTTGATCCTAA
Source organism: Platyallabes tihoni (assembly GCA_030068045.1). NCBI lineage: Eukaryota > Metazoa > Chordata > Actinopteri > Siluriformes > Clariidae > Platyallabes > Platyallabes tihoni. Next base: position 33,987,437 of record JAQQZS010000012.1, on the reverse strand, counting down.
TTGGCTGCTACAGCTTGACACAGCAGTTCTCCAGACTCACAGGAGACAGAGTCGTGCCAGAGCAGATGGAGGAACATGAACAGGGAATAACGGCACATTATTTTACCGATCTGATCTCTCTCTCTCTCTTACACATCCACACACACACACACACACACACACACACACACATACACACATTCCCACACATGCAAAACCTTACTTTTGTTGGATTTTTCTCAGTATTCATTTTAATAAAAGGTAAAACTGCTCAATACTTCATGTATTTAAACTTTAAACATTAAGGAATCGTACAGTCTTTCATTCTTTGAATTTGCAAACGCGATGTCATCTTAAATTTAATTTTATTTGAATGTCCTCACTACTGGTGTCTATGTCAGACCTTTTTGCCACAATGTAAGGACCGTAATGTCCCCACAAAGATTTCTTTGCACATTCAATTATTTTCCAGTATCAACACGTTGTGGAATTTTATTCCAGTGCTAGTATGTTCTATTTCTTAAAGGAAATCCTTCTCTTATCTATTAATAGTTATTACAGTAAGTAATGTGACAATATACAGTAGTACAAAAAGAGTTTTACCCTAAAAGACTGTATTTCTTTTTTGTCTTTGCCTGACTTTTGTCATAAAAGCCAAAACTGTAACAAAGCCCTGAAACTGGAGACTCCTTCCATTAATGTAAAAAAAAAAAACATGGATTTTCAATATTTACATGTTTAACAATCTGTTCAAATCGAGTGTGCTCTTTACAGCCCCCTGTGAATGTAACTGCAAGTGTGTGCATGTGTGTGATATTTCATATAGGTTATTTTCATACACCTAATACAAATCTCTCCTTTTGAGGCCACACACGGGCCCAGGTGTGCTGATTAGGAGGGGTGTGATTAATTAGCGCTACACCGAGGTGAGTTATCTGCTAATTAGGGGGAATATTTGCTGAGAGGTACTTGAGGCGAATGTGGTGCATCAAAAGAAAAGGTTTTATTTTTATCTTCCTCGAATTTCATTACCTGGTGACGAGAATAGAACACCGGGTGGTAACATCGATTCCGTTTCATCGTTGTCATTGATTATTTTTCTACAACAGCATGGAACAGAGTGTTTTATTCCTTATATTGTATTGCGTATTAAATATCTGGTGTGTGTGTGTGTGTGTGTGTGTGTGTGTTGAACAGATCATCCAGGACAGGATATATACCTATACATCAAGAAGCATGCTGATGTGGAACTCACTCCCCGGTGGACTCTACACACTCCCTCGGTTTTCCTCATACACCACCCTTTTCCCCTTTTACTATGGAATCCTGGGTGAGTAGGACCAAGTGTGTTTAGTGCTGTGTGTTTGTGTTATTGATTTCCATCAGGCTACGTTTCAGGTAACTGCTTCTGTGTGCAAGTGTGTGTGTGAGAAAGAGAGAGAGAGAGAGAGAGAGAAGAACAAGCAGAGGAAGAAGACGAAGAAAGAAAAATACCATGGACCTGTCTCTCCTGAGCATCTTCAGCTCCGAGCTGTAAAAGTCTGTCGCAGCAAAAATGAAACCGTAACTCAGACAGATGCCAAGCTGTCTCAGACAGAGCGAGTGTGTGTGTGTGTGTGTGTGTCACTGTACACCTGAGTGTGTGTAAAATAAAGGTGTATCTTTACCTCCACAACATCACGCAATATAGTCTCTTACGTGTAACTCGATTGCAAGTCGCACAGCGATTTTTTTCACCTGTTAGTGTGTTTGTGTGTGTGTGTGTGCCCGTATGTGTGAGTGTTCAAGCTGTCGTTGTGCTCCATCTCAAAGCTGTAAATCTGTAGCGCTGCCTTGATATACGACCTGTTTCTCCAGTGGCGTCGACACTGTTAGTCTCACTTTCCATAATTCTGATGACGATGCAGGAGCAGCTCGGTGCGCTGATATATTTGCCGGTGCTCCGCCCTCGTAAATCTGTCGGAGTTTACACCGGAGCGCACACTTCTCATACAATACACACTCTGGATTTTGCGACACCTGCAGTTTCTTTTTGTCAATCAGCTGAACATAAAACCCAGAGAGAGACCCTAAAAATAGGTTTGGTGTGTTTCTTTTGAACTGGAACAGTGAGGCTAATTTTTCTAACACCTAGCATAATGCGAGGCTTCTGTGTTGTTTAAATTGGTGTTTCAAATTCTCAAATTGCATAGTCGTTTTCAAGAAAATTTATATAGAGCTAAAAGATCTAAAAACAAATAATCCTTAGGATTATTGGCATGAAGAAATATTTTATGAGACATAAAATGAATGAATGCAGTAGTTTAAACTGTTTACATACAAATGATTAACACCAAGGAAGGGTATTTTCACACCATAGTTGTTGGGTGCCATTACTTTTGGATTTAATCAGATTTGTACACTTATTTGTTAAAATTATGAATTTGTTTTATTTGCTTTCCTTCATTAGCAGTGATTAGAGTTTCACAAAATGTTCTTGACATTTCGAAGTAAATACGATTAAATTAAACTAAAACAATTATGTAATTTAAAGATAATCAATTAGACGTCCACGTTACATAAATTCATAGGATATGAACCACTTTTTTCCGAACTGGATTTTTTTCCAATGAATATCACATGTAATGTAAATGCTCTTTCGAATATCGTCAGAATAAATTCATTCCTTTCTACAAAAAAAATAAAATGAAATTAGTTAATTCAAGTTAAGTCAAGTCAAGTAGGCTTTTATTGTCACTTCAACCATATACACTTCAGTACACAGTGAAACGAAACAATGTCCCTCCAGGACCAAGGTGCTACATACTGTACAACATAAATTAACAACATAAATGAACAAAAAACTAACATGCTAACTTAGGCTACGTTTACACTGTCAGGTAAATGTGACCCAATTCCGATTTTTTGCTCATATGTGACACATATCGGATA
>JAQQZS010000012.1:33909550-33938887 GCA_030068045.1 Platyallabes tihoni | reverse complement strand
CGGTCCGCCGAAACTCATCCAGTGAGAAACGTTCCGCGGTGCAAAAATAAGTGCGATTAAAATGCGTTAAAAAATTTGTGTAATTAATTAATCTAAATTAACGCGTTAAAGTCCCGGCCCTAGTTATTTTGCTTCGCACTTCACGGTCACTATAAGAAAGACAGAAGGAAAGGCAGATAGGGAGAGAGGGGACGAGAGAGACAGCTGGAGAGACAGAGGAAAGAGACAGAAATAAAGAAAAAGAGGGAAAGAAAAGGAAAGGAAGACAGAGAAGGAGAGAAAAAGATGGGAATAGAGAGAAAGAGACAGAGAGAGAGAGAGAAGGAGGGAGAAGTGTACATGTCCTGTGTCTGAGTGAGAGACTCACAGACGTCGACTCTTTGGGTTTGGGGACGCCGAGCAGCTCGCGCGCGTACAGAGACTCCTCTAGAATCCTCTCGTAGCTGATACTCACTGGAACCAGGTTCACATCAAAGACTTCACCTTTAAAGAACGGCTCCATCACTATATTCAGCAAACCTGCACGACACACACAAACACACACACGTCTGATTAATAGCTGCATCAGAGTTCAGGCTCATCACACCAAACTTTCTCAGTCTGTGGCATTAAATCACTTCTGATTCGATTGTGCAGCTGTTCGGCGAGATTTCATTTAAGACACAGCCGAACCAAAAAGCATTTTCCTGTCGTGTCTCATTTATTTCTGAAAGAACCGGAAAAAAAGAAATGAAACGGATGACACGTAGGAGAAAAGTCTTGACGCTGCACTATATTATGCAGGAGTCAGCGTGGGCCTGGTGTCAGAATCCCAGACCAGTTTAATGTTTTATGCAGATTGGATTAAACTCAGCAAACCATGTTTAAAGTCTGCCAATGAATCCGTTCTCTCCAGAACTTTACTGCACCGTAATATCTTCTGATCTGTCCCTGTTTAACACCTGGAGCGCCCCCTGGTGTTAGGTACATCGCTGATCTCCTGTATTGTTAGGCTTTGTTTAATTATAAGCCCTTCATCTTTTCACATTATGCCTCCTGGTGCCAATATTTTCGCAGTTCACAAGGGTTCTCCTCATCCCTGAACAGAGAACTCACGGCTGTGCGTTCGGCGATCAGCTTACCCGTCTTTGGTGTGAGAGACTTTGCCGTCCGGCTCCTGGTGCCTTCGAGGAAGAACTCGACTGGCGCGTAACCGTTCTGTGGAATTCAACAGAGGAACGAGCGTGAACTTTACAGGAGGAGGAGAAGTGCTCTGTGTGATGAGGACAAATATAAATAACCAGCAAAACCATACAGAGTACAAAGGGAATTAACCTATAGATAGGGTCGGACTATATTTTATATTCATGTACACACGGATGAAGGAGAGAAATGAAAGACATTGGAAATGGGGAAGTAATAAATGGAAGGAGTGAGTGTAAGCGACAGAAATGGTGAAAATAATGGATGGATAGAAAAGTAGAAGAGAAGACAAACAGATGTATGGATGGGTATATGGATGGATGGATGGATGGATGGATGGATGGATATACACTGAGGTGTGCTGCATGCTTGGATGGATATACAAATTTATGGATTTATGAAGTTGTGGTTGGTTGGATGGACGGACAGATGAATGTTCGACATTATGGATTTATAAGGTTGTGGATGGATAGAGTTATGGATTTATGAAGTTGTGGTTATAAATATGGACGGATGCATGAATAAATGCATATACGGCATTATTTATTTATAAGATTGTGGTTGGATGGACGGATTTATAAAGATGTAGTTGGATGGATGAATGAATGAATGTTCAGCCTTATGGTTTTATAAGGTTGTGGTTGGATAGATGGTTAGATGGATGGATGACGTTCTGGATTTATGAAGATGTGGTTGGATGGATGGTTGGATGGATGGATGCATGAATAAATGCATGTATGGTATTATGGATTTATAAGATTATGGTTGGAAAAATGGACAGACTGACGGAGTTTGGATTTATAAAGATGTGGTTGGACGGAGGAATAGATGGATGGATGCTAGTCAGTCTTATGGTTTTATAGACGTGTGTATGGATCAATGCATGGATGGAGTTATGAATTTATGAAGTTGTGTTTGGATGGATGGATGGTTTGGATTTATGAAGTTGTGGTTGGATGCATGGACAGATGGAGGGATAAATAAAAACATACAGACATTGCTAAATGGATGGATGGAGGTGTGGTTAGATGGAGGGATTAATAAGCAGAATATATATAATATAATATATAATATATAATAAGAATAAAAAGATGAAAAGATGAAAAGATGGACTGCTGCTGGAAGGATATAAGAATGAATGGAAGTGTGGCTGAAAGGTGAGTGTATGAGAATTTATAGACAGTTCTATGTATAAATATAATGGTAAGGCAGAGAGAAGAACAAATAGATGGATGAAAGGATTGACAGACAGACAGACAAATAGATGTTTAATACCCTCATCATGGTCTTGACATATTCTGAGAAAACAGCCCAGTAGAGTTTATCTCCTCCGAAGGAGCGGCGGATAAAAAATGCTCCTGACATGCGCAGCATCTCGCCAACAAACTTCATGCTCATGAAATCTGGAACAGAAGAGCGAGGTTTAGCTGAGTGCCGTGTTCATGTGCACAGCATAACTCAGTCTGTCTGTATGAACGGTACGCTCTGAGGATTGTTATCCTGAGAGATACACACCCATCCCTGCAGCGATGACGGGCAGTGCCAGGTCGTAGGTGAACATGAGGTATGACATCATCAGGAAGTCCATGTAGCTGCGGTGGCTGGGCAGAAGCACCACCGGATGCTCCTGAATGGCCTGTTGAAGCTGGAAACAACGATCCATACACAAATCAACTCATGCATCCCTATACAGAGGAGTTATTATAACGCCACAGAACACATTAGGCCTGCTGGGCCACGGGGGATATCATCATCATCATCATCATCATCAGGGTTAATATGTAGGAGAAAAAATCTATATTCTTAAATTTCTTGAATAAAATCCGAACTAGCGTAGCACTGTTTTGAGTATACATCCAGCTAAAGAGCGAAATGTGATGATGTGTTAGCATAACTGATGTTAAAAATGGTTTATACACTTGGATGGATGGATGGATGGATGGATGGATGGATGAATAAAAGCTTGGATGGATGAAAGGTTGATTAGATTGATGGTATCTGTGAAAGAATAGGTTGATAGAAAAAAAATATATAGACCTGTAAATGGGTGGACATAACCGAGCAGTAAAGTGTGGATGGATGGATGGATGGATGGATGGATGGATGAATGGATGGACATATGACAGATACAGATGGGTAAATACACTAAGATATAGGCTTGTGGTTGGCTGGAGAGATAAAAGGTGAATGGATGAAGGAAGATTAGTCTATACAAAAATGTATTGATATGAATGAATGGATGGATGGATGGATGGATGGATGAATAAAAATTAAGCTATCCAGAAATGTATTGATGAAGCTGGTTGCAAGAATGAATAAATAGACAGACGGTTGGATGGATAAGGATTAGACTATATGGAAATATACTGATGTGGATTTTTGGATGGATGGATGGATGTATAAAGATTAGACTATACAAGAACGTACTATGTAGACAGATGGATAGATGGATGGATAAAGATTAGACTATATGGATGCCTGGACAAATGGACAGATGCATGGATTGATGCTCAGTATGACCCAAACCCTCTACAGTCAGCGTGGGCATTGACGGTGTATGACGCCTTACTCTCTGCAAGCCCTCCTCGTTGACCCGTATGCTGCGGTACAGCGCTTTTAAGGCTTTGCTGAGCATGAAGGCCAAGAAGCGGACGGTGCTGAGCTGCAGCCGGTGAGCCATCTCCTCCAGCACCTGAGACGCCTCCTCCTGCACGACCTCTCGGGACTCGCCGCTCTCCATGGACACCTACGGAGAACCAGACGACAGCCTGACATGTAAAACCGAACCTTCCCGCCTGGGGTTTTTACGACTTCGTACGCAGCGCGCCGCTCTCTACCTGATCGATGGCGTATCTCAGGGACTCGGACTGCAGGATGAGGTGTTTGAGGACGCTGATTTTACACGGCACCAGGTTCCTGTACACGGCAGGTGTGTAGCACTTGAGGGCGTATCTCAGGTCACTGGAGTTCCTTCTCTCCTCAAGGATGTCCTCGAAGTCATCCCTTTTCTTGGGGACAGGATCTCTGAGCTGCACATGGGTACACATTATTATTATTATTATTATTATTATTATATATGGAGCATTAAATAATGTTAATAAATAGCATGTTTAGGAGTAAATGCATTAAATTAAAAAAAATGCTGATTGATTTGATTAGACTGACTCAATGGCACCATAACAACAATGTTTGGAAGTTAAATAATCTGCAAGTTCCAGTTCTTCCACCACCACCACCAAACTAGATCCCCTTAATCGATCCTTTCTCACCGAGTAGATCACTTTGGAAGACATTTTTTCATCCCAACCCTCACAAACAGGTGACCTAATATTCCTCCAAATCACCAAAAATCCACTTGAAAGTTCTCAATTCAAACATCTCCCAAGCTAGCAGCTCCACACATGGGTGGTGTCAAAAAATAGCAGGCTCGATCCTAACTACCGTCCGCCAATAAGTTTAGCGCCCTCGTTAGGCTGTAAAACGCTATTCTATTAACCACTACAAAGTGCGCTTATACAGAAAGTAACGCGCTGTTTGAAATTTAACCCCTGGAGACGGGACACTTCCTTGAAACGCGGCTGGTCGGACGGTGGCTGTGAGAGGACATCGCGCGAAATCCGGAAGTAGGCTTAACGGTGTAAAAGTAGAATACGTGAGAAGTGTGTGTGTGTGTGTGTGTTTATTTTCTCATTTTTACCTCTTTAAGATGAAGCGAAGAAAAACAGAAAGCGAAGAGGATTTCGACGTGGATTATGATGTGTTGGACCAGATTCTGGATCAGCTGTATGATTTTGGTTAGTGCATGTATTTAGCTAATGCTAAACCAGCTAGCTTTAATGTTTATGTTTATACAGTTCTTAATTCTTAATCATAAAAACGAATTAGTTCATTTTAACTGCGAAATAGAATATAATTAAATATGCTTAATGGACTAAAAAAACATATGTTTTTATTACATTAAATATTAGGGTAGAATAAATCAGAATATAGTTTTATTCCCTGTTATATAGTCTTTATCAGATTATAGTTTATAAACTTTAACAAAGTTGGTGCAATAAGTTTTTTTTTTTCAATGTAACATAGTATGTTTTATTACAATAAAAGTTGTTTTGTTGGAACAGAAAATATTTTATGTGAATATAATTAATTTAGAATAATTATTTAGATTTTGATTAGTAAAAGTGAACCTTATTAAAATAGTATAGGATATTTTTATGTTGGAATTTTATCACAATATACTAGAATATACTTTGTTCACAGTAGAATTTCATTTGAATTAATTTATAAAAATATGTTACAATATACTGCAAAGTTATCAGAATAGTTTATTTAGAATTAAATAGACTTTTAGCAGAGTAAACTAGAATAAACACAGTTGTATCACAATAAAACATAGAATTTTCCTATAATAAACTAGGACAGGTTTTATTACAATAGAATACAACTTTGTCAGAATAGCTAATAAACTAAGCCTGTGTATAATGTACTAAGGTGGTATTAAAAAGTTTCGAGATTCATTGCGCCACAGATCCGCATCCCTCAGTCGCCTTAAAACCTTTCAGTAGAATTTGCTATTGATGCTCGAATTCTTGGTGCAAAATGATGCTGATGTTGAAAAAGGACGATGAGCACGCATCTGGTCGAGCTGCAGATCTGCCTCGCTTTTTTCGGTTGTGGAGATGATGGGCTCTTCCACTGTGAAGACTGTTGCTTCGTCTCAGGATCGTGCCCATACACCCCAGTTTTGTGGCCAGTAATGATCCTCGTTATCAAGGACGGTTCATCAACGGCGCGCTGACTTCAACACGATGTTCCTTCTGCTTCTGGGTCAGCAGCCTGGGGACGGACTTGGCAGCGACACGGCGCATGTTTAATATGCCATGTGTCATATGGAACAGTCCATAAAGCAACAGTGGAGGAGCCCGTCATCTCCAAGACCAACAGAGGCGAGGCAGGTCCGCAGCTCAACCGAGTAAATGTTCATCGTCTTTTTCGACATTCGCATCATTCTGCACTGAGAGTTTGTCCCCAGGGGTCAGACTGTCTATAGCAAATTCTACTGCCAAATCTACCACAGAGACTTTTGACATAATTCGGCAAGTTTACTGAAATTTTCTGATAATAAATAAAAAAATAATAAAAAACACAATAAAATGCAACTCTATTGTAATAGGACCAAATAGATTTAATTAGAATTACTGTAAGTATAGTTTTACTTTATTTTAAACCCCATCCACTGGATGCAATGCCGGTCCCGAGCCCGAATAAAATGAGAGGGTTGCGTCAGGAAGGACATCAACAACAAAGACCAACAACTTAATTTTATCATTTCTATTATGTATTTCATAATTATCATGATATAATTGCTTTATTAGAGTTAAATAGAATTGTATCAGCATGAACTAGAACAAATGTTCTGCCACAAGAGAGTAACATAAAACTTTAGCAGAATAAACCAGATTAGGTTTTTAATCAAAGTAGAATTTAATCCAATTAAATGTAACTATATTTTTACCACTTATCAGCACAGTATTTCACTAGAATTTAATTGAATGGAATATTCTGTTCAATTCAATTCTAGTGAAATCGCAATATAATATAAAAAAAAAATAAAAAATAATCTAATTCACAATTAATCAAAACAAAATCCAACTTGATTAGATTAGGATCATTTTGTTAAAATTAAATAAAAAAAAACTTCATAGTAGAATTTAATCAGAATTACTTGATCATGTTAGATTAATTTTATGGAAGATTGTGTTTGCAGTACAACAGAGTTTTATCAGAATAGAAAAATAAACTTTACCTTGTTTCTCATGGAGGAAAAATAGACACTGATCTGGTCTGTACCGCCATTCTGTTAGTATCATAATTTTGTTACAGTTCTAAACAAACTTACTACCTACTGTACAGAATGCTTTACTCGCTGCCACTGTGTGAATAGTTTAGAGCACCACCTGTGGGATTGTAGAGGAACTGCGACATTCTGCAGTTGATGCATGAATTGGCAAAAAAAAAAATCCCATCACTGAATAAATTTGTTCCCCATCTCTAGAAAAAAAAGATACCTTTTAATCAAGGCATCGTAAACTGTATGTACTGTATTGACAGAATTTTTTAATTTCCTAAATTTTGTTCGAGTCATCATGAAGGGATTTGAATTTGATTTGAATTTAAATTTGAATCATTAGAAAGAAAACACTGCTAGATGCTATAGAATGACTATAGTTTGATAACGATGTGACCTCTCGTGCTTGCTGTGTCTCTCCTTTATCAGGAGATGGACCAGATGACAAGCGATCAAAGAAAAAGCATAAAAAGAGAAAACAAGAAGATGAGGAGGAAGTGACGGCAGCGCTGGAAGAGAATTTAACAAAGATCAGTTGTAAAAACGACCAGGCAAGTCATGTGACCGGCAGCGGCGTCTCCGGTCCGACATCTGACGAAAAGAGACAAAAGCCTTTAGAAAGAAAAGCGTCGGCTGTGGAGGTCGTCACGTTTCAGGATCCGCGGAAAAAGAACAGATTAAAACGAGTTATAGCAGAAATCAAGGTACGTAGGAAATCTGGATACGTTTGATAATCAATCTGTGTTTATAGATTAGACATGGTATTTCTGAAAAACAATTATATTTATTTGTGTGCTCTTAGACAGCTGAAAGGAAAGAGAAAAAGGAGAAGGAGCCGGATGTTTTAACCATGGAAAAGGTGCACACATTACATTCGGAGTGCTATAGAATAGAATTTTATAATCAATAAAGTGTACATGTTTTTAATATATATGTGTGTGTGTGTGTCTTCTCGGATTCGTCTTCGCTCGTCCGCAGGCTCGGCTGGACGTCCACCGGTTCGGCATCACCGGATTCCAGAAGCAGCAGCAAAGAGTGTTCGAGCAGGACCGAGCCATCATGCTGGGAGCCAGGGTACGAGTTTACACATTATCTGATCATTCTCATAGGGAAAGAATGTGCGCTTCCTTAAGGGGTGGGGCTAAATGATCACATGATTTAGATTAGTAAATTATGATGTCTGAAAACGTACTAGTTTTCTACTAGTTACTTTAATGACACTTATAACAAGCAAAATACTTGATCTTATTGTTTTATTGTTTTTAATCAACTTTAAATAATTCAAAATAAGGTTTAAATCCTGACAGGTTTTTCATATGTATCACCATGTTTTTTTCCCTGAACTGCCAGAGCTACAGAGAAACATTATGCAAGACAAACATAATCAGTTAACTTCTTAACAGCAATTAAATGATTACTCATTAGCATAACTAATCATATGGAATTATGGAATTTAGTATTCAGTAATAATAATTTAAAAAATATATATATTTTTTTATATATATTTACTCAGTGTTGTTTTTCAAGTATGTGCCAAAAATGACAACTTGTGTATTTCCGTTTTTTGCTCTTTCCTCAGCCTCCAAAGAAGGACTATGTCAATTATAAAGTGTACCAGCAAACGATAAAGGAGAAAAAGTCGAAAGGAAAGGAGGACGAAGCCAAAGTGGTGTGTGATGTCTTGTGCATGTGTGTTAAAGGGAATATATGATTTAGAGCTGTGAGTTGATGTGTGTATGTGAGATCTGAGCACTATTTGTACGCCCTGTCACACAGGATACGCAGAAAAAGAAGAAGAAATTGCCTGGAAAGCAGAAGTATGATAAGTTCTTGTTATTAAATTCCACTTTCCAACATGGCATTGAATTTGAGTTCAGATCTCTGTTCCAATACTAATGAGTTCTTATTCTAATTGTAATGAGTATGATGTAACTTTGTATAAATTGTACACAAATCTGTAAATTTTTGCTTCTTTTGACTTTGTCGCTTGTTTGTTTTTCCAGGAACCTCAAACGCAAATCCGGTTCTTCGGGCGCAGAACCGACGGGACATGTGGGCCGCTTCAAGAACGGCATGCTGGTCCTGAGCTCGAAGGACATGCAGAAGTTAAACAGGAAAGTGAAAAAGTGAGCGGAAGAGGAATCCGAAGAATTGTGCTGCTTAAACAGAGCCGGATCTCCACCAGTCACCTGCAGTGCATGATGGGTAGAGATGAAGAGTTATGGCAGGAAATTATTTGACATTATTTGATAAGGACTCACTGATACTCGACAGTATCGTATCACGATATCGATATATTGTCATGTTGCCAAGGCGTAACTACGGGAACATGAGTTTTGTTATGTTTTTGTGTATCTGTGTGTGTGAACAAACAGAAATCCGGACATAAAGAATGGAAATGAAACCCTGAGACTTGTTTCGCTCATCACAGTTTTACTCATTTATGAAAAAGGAAAGACAATGCTGTAGTGTTGCACGCTGTAATTACAATGCAGTCTTAATGCCACACGGAGGTACAAAAACGTTCACATTGGCAGGAGGAGTAGAGGGGAAAAAAAATAAACATACAGAATAAAAGAGTCACAGCACCGCAAACTCAAACACAGGCTTGTAATTCACTGCACAGATCAGAAGAGATGAACGTTTGTTTGCATGGTAGAGAAACGGGGTGCGTTTTGGCGCACACACCGTCTGAATTTACACAATGCCAGTCTTGGTTTCATTTCTGATCGTTTGCTATAAACCAAAAAAGAGTTGAAAGAGTAATCAGCGATTGTAACCCAGGTCATTTTTTTTTAATTATTCATTGAATTTCTTCTCAGTTGTGCGCTAACTTCCTGTTCTCGATGTCACCAGAAAAAAATCTCATGTTCATCAACGGGGGGGAAAAAAACTGGTGCAGACCACAGCACACAACACTGTTGCAGCCAATCAGCAGGATGAGGATGTTTTATATTAATATCGATCAGTGCGTGTTTATGGATATGTTCTCCACTATCGCTGACTCCTCCTTTAACTGTCCTTTAATACCCTTCTGTTAACGCTTGTCGCAGTTCTCACTTTTGAACCCTAGGTGAAATGCGATGTGGCAAATAAACCGAACATCTGGCAGGGCTCTTGAAATTCATTACATAAAAAAAAAAATCTCATCTTTTGTCCTTTTGTTTTAAATGAGTTTATCCTAATTCACCTCAGAGATTCGTTAAAGAAAAAGAAGTTCATCCACGAAGCTGTCAATCTGTCATCTTATAATATATATACATGTATATATTTTTAAAAAGTGCCTCTTGGAGCAAAAATGGCTCCGTATGAGAGGGTTGAGATACACAAGGGTCATCAAACACATCATTTGTATTTCTGGAACACTTTTGATAACGTCTGGTGATGTCATGAAATCTTTGAGGATATTGGCACTGATGATTTGATCCAGAGCGAGACAAGAACTCGGTATGACTTAAACATTTACTGTACACCTCGGCCGAGTCGCTTACACGTCATACGTGCTGACTGGCCCGGAGAACCTTACGACTACTTACAAAAATTGGCTGTGTCTAAAAAGTCTGTGGTAATTTCTGCTGTCACAATTTAGAAATCTGAATAATTCGTTTCAATTGCGCTATTTATTTGGACTGTAAAAAGTTTGGTATGTTTCTATGACACTTTTGTGCTTTTTCTTTTTTTTTTTTTGCTTAAGCAGTTGGTCCAAAAAAAAAAAAAAAAGGAATCACAGCACACCTTGTAGCTTTCACACTTCGGCTTTGCGTCTCATTACACTTTCACACTATATACAAGAAGAGTGAGTATAAGATAGGTTATAAACCTCATGCTCAAGTCGTTACCGGCTCCATCATTAACCGTGGTGTACCATGCAAAATAAAACACGCTTCCCCCACACGGATCTGCTATACAGCTTGGAAATCACACAAGGAGAAAAAAAAAAATGAACAAGCACAGGGTATTAAATAGACAAACATAGTAAAAGATATTTGAGAAAATGTTATTCACATTTTTCCATATATATCACAGTGTGAAAGGCTTCAGTGTCAAATCCTGAAGGATGAAATATGCTGTCGAAGTACGAGCAGCAAATGATATTCCTATATTCCCTATATTACATGTTTGACACTTTTTCAGATCATTCATTTCCAGAGAATTTTGAGAGACCTGCGACTAAGATGGTCTTATAATGTCCTGCATTCCAGACACAGATTCAGCCTACTAACGGTTTGCTAACTATGGCAGTGTTAAAAGTTCAATCTGAGTCCGGAGCACCAAACGGCTGAGTATTTAAACCTGAGATTAGTGTAAAGTGTCGTTCCCTTGTAGCCAGCTAAGACTACTGTTGAAAGGTACCAACACTGGTTGGTTCTACCAGTTTGTTCAAACTTTACTACCAAACTGGGACCTTCTAGAACGCCTTGAAGGAAGAAGGGGTCATGTGTCACCTACAGTATGTATACTTTTAGGAGTTTTATTTTGGATGGTTAAGTTAAAGGACTCTTATGCAAAGCAGAATCTGTAAAGCTTCTATATTTGGAATAATCCAAAGAATATATAGATTGCCAGATGTAAGTTTTTTCTAGGATTCTAAGCAAAAGCAAATAAGACATGTTTAAGTGCTGAAGAATACACCGATCAGCCATAACATTATAAGGTGATCACCAACCATACACCAGTAAACTGGTGACAGGATCATGGGCACTCAAGAATTGATAAAAAAAAAAAAAAAAAAAAAGTCAACACTTGGCATGAGCGAGAGGCACCAGAACACTCAGTACACCACAGCTACTACACACTGGGCCCAGCCGGCAAAGCTCAAGACCTCCAAACTGGCTTCCAAACTCTCCGGATCCCAGTCTCATTGAAAGGTTCTGTGGATCAAACAGGTCTGATCACAGAAGCCCCAACACACAACCCCTAGCACCCAAAGGATCCACCGCTAACAGTTTGTGGTGCACAAGGGGAACTCAAAACCTAGGTGGTTTTAATGTTAAAGGTTATAATCTTATGGCTGATCGGTTCAATGGGACCACTAAAGAGAGCCATGTCTAGTTCAAATAGAATCTTAGAACTCAATATTCTCAATATGTTCTTTGGGTGGTTATGAGATATGAATCCCTCTGTCATGAATGAGGCTCTATTCTCTAGAATTTTGAAGCATTCCCCTTGGTGGAAACAAACCAAAGAACGTACAGGTGTAACCATTTTTTTCTAAAATTGTAAACAATGGCTACTGGCAGGTATCATTGTTCTTGATGGAAAAAGTCAGTTTTTATTTTCTAGAAAGCCTAAAGACCAAGTATCATTGGTCTTGATCAGTGGAGTGTTTTTTTCCCTGAAGAACATTTGATCAATGGTTTAAGAGTCATCCTGATGACAAAATAAACAATTCTCACTCCAATTCAGGTCTCCAGACCCCAAATGTTGGTGCTGGTTCTGGAAGTACAGAACATTGGACAAAAGAGCAAGATAGATTGATCATGCCTGATCCACAAATGGTTCTGTGCAGGTTCTTTGGATGAATATGGGATGTAGCTTATTAAAACACTCGTGTTTTGTGGTTAAGCTTGTGGTTAAGTTTTCATGTTTAAGTAGCTAAGGGTTTCCCCAGTGGGACAAACCAAAGAATGCTTTGGGGTCCTAAACGTCACCTTTTAACCAAGTCCGCAACAATCAATGTCCACCATTATTCCATTATGTGGAGCCTTGTAGGTTTCTAAAACCCTCTGTTTTGTGGCTCTACATTAAAACCCTGAAGGTTTCCTTAATTGGACCAAGTAATCAAAATCTGGAGGTGAGAGCAACTGGAAATCATATTATTGATCTAGTTGGAACTGCCAAGGTTTTCTAGGTCACTACCTGCTGAAACCATTGTTTCAAATCATCTTAATGGCAAGAAAAGTATAGAATAAATGATCAGTCCATTTAAGGACCATAGACTGCAAATCTTCAGTACATACTGAAGATGTTAACGACCCAGGACTTTACATTATGTAATATAATGGTGCATCAAATAGATATCACTTGACTAATGTGCTGGCTAGATAAAGATCCCACCATTGTTTAGTAGCTTGCCTTGCTGTATGGCCAATTTCACACAGCTTCCATAGATTCAGTATGCTAACTAACTGAAGTATTAAAGACATCACACTGTACTTAGCAAGCTGGTCACTTGGCAGATTAGTTGATCCGACCCCAATGAAAGCTCACCAAGCAGAATTTCACCAGCATTTACATCGGCTTAACATTTACAACAAGGTAAAGCTGAGATTTCAAAGAACACAATGGGTATACAGTTTGGAGAAACAGACATAACTTTCTTTCACAGCTTGCTGCTCCTGTACGGAACACCGTATGAGGTGAGTTTACTGTAAGCACACCGAGTTTTGATTGTACACACTAAGATTCCATTAAGAATGCGGGGAAAAAACATACAGTATGTAAGATAAATTTTTAATGAGTCCTTTTGATGTCCAATCAAATGGCGTCGAGCAGCAGCTTGCCTCGTGAAGAAAAAAAAGCCAGAGGTACAACCCAGACGCACCTCGTTCCCACAGGTCAGAGGTCATTATTTGATGTTCTTTGGTACTTCTAAGCCTGTGATTAGGGTCACCTGGAACATACAGAAAGGTCTCAGTGTCTATTTTTTGTTTCATGGTCATGATTCAGAAAAGACGGCATCCAAAAAGAGGATTAGTCAAGTGCACATGAGATACATCCAAATACTCATAGGAGTATCGTAAATAATATATGAGGAATAAAAACAGTATGGCGCATGCTGTGAAACAGACTTGATTACTTACTTGTAAACAGCATGCTCTCAAGTGTTTTAATCATTTAGAATTTGGTGTAATAAGAAACTTAATAATTCATGTCATGGAACATCCAGAAAAAAAATTATTGGGTTTTATTCCCCTTTTGGAGACAAAGTGATCACGTTATGAGCAAGATGAGCTCACCTGTACGTTGCGGTTGAGGCTGACCGCAGGCATGAACACACCCTCCATGTTCTCGAAGGCCACAGGGCCATGCTGTTCCTTGTTGATGAAAAACGTGAGAGTGTGTTTCGTCAGGTCCAGGAGAACACCAACAGTTGACCCTTTGGTTATTCCTCCCTCAGCCCTAAAGAGATGGAGAGAGTTATATAAACAACTAATTTATGTCACACAGGGGATTAGATCAAAACGGGTTGCATTTTCTTTTTTTTACATGGGAATGCCCATTGTTGTAGGGTTTTGCACAATGCTGCTGTGTCAAGTCTACGCAAGTGGCCTATGGAGTTGGGCAACAAGAGAAGACATCAGAGGAGACGGTCAGTACCAGATGGACATTCAACACTGGAAGCGTAAAAGAAGAAGCCAGAAATGCGATGCTACCAGTTGGACCACACTTTTTGCAATCTCTGTAATGTGTAGTTACACTTCTGAGGAGCTGCACATCAGGCTTCGCCGTAAAGTGAGACCTATAATGTAGACTTGACGCAGAAGCATAAATCAAGGTGGATGTGCTAACTATAGTGGTGGACTCTCCAAAACTGTGGTCTACCAACCAATTTCCTGTCAATGTCTTTAGAGAAAGCACTGGATCAATGGTGTCTCCCCTAAACCACTTACCTGTTGGTGTGCGAGTTGTTATGCATGAACCACGAACGGTTGTTGTCCACATACATGGCCCAGGCTTTATCATCTTTCCCCAGCATAGCATCCCTCGCCGCATTAATGCGCGCCACACCGAACGCGGGGTCCGGGTGGTTATCATAGCGATCGATGTTGAGCTCCCAGTAATGAACCCCTTTGGAGAAAGCAGCCGTTCCGAGCACCACACGATCGTCGTAGCTGTTGCAGCTCACCGTCTGGTTCTCGTTGGTCAGAAGGATGTCTCTGTGCGCTGAGGTAGGGTCGAACGTAAACCAAGCAACTGCAGAATAAATACAGCATCAGAGAGACGAGATTACGGAAAGGGTTTTGTTAGCTTACTGGTTGTGAGTCAAAACCCCAGGACTGTCAGAAATGGATGTAAACTCTGGATTGATCTAATCAGTGAAAGTTAAATATCCTTAGTCTCTTGGCAGGAAGCTGTTTCTCAGTGTTTTCCTTAGGCACTAATTACTGCTGCTCAGCAGGGGTCTTTTTTTGTGTCTATGATCAAGAAGCGTGATAAAGGGCAAAGAAATAAGACTAGACACAAACCATCAGATGTCTTTAATACCACGGTCTTGCTGTAAGCACCGACTCCAGCCGTGTTATAGGCTTTGACCCGAGCATTGTAGGAGCTGTTAAAGTGGAGACCATCCACCGTGCACACCGTCTCCTTCCCCACATAGACCTCCTGAGTCAGAGATGAAGACGAGAGAGGAAACATCGGGGAACGATGTGAGAACATGCAGCATGATTGCTATTAATTATAATTATAAATACAGAGTTGAGTCAGAATGTTCTGTGCTTATGGGAGAAAACATCACAGTGCCTTCCATCCTGAGAGGGGAAAATAACTCAGTTCCCACTGTAGTGATCTAGATTTTTTTTTCCATTTATGAATAATATTCAGAAGTTATCACTAATTAAACTTCTTCACCAAATGAAGCATGCTTATTAGAATATTAGACTACACACACCTTTAAGCAGCATTCATATTTAACACATACTGTATATACAGTATATGAATGCCAAACTTTTCACGCACCCGATATTGTCCACCGTTTCCATCATCCAGCTCCAGGATGTAGCCCTCAATGGGCAGTGGCTGAGGTGTAATTAACCTCCAGGCCAGAGTGGCCCTGTTGTTTCTCAGGCAGCACTTTTCCAGCTCTAGTAAAGGAGCAGGAGGGACTCCGGGGTTCTCTGCTAAAATACACAACGATTGAGCGTATCACGTTTATGTTTAGGATAAAGCAGAAGACAGATTCTGTAAAGTTTGAGGGTAACAGAGTTGGGGTGAGGGTGAGGTACCATGCATGAGGGAAGGCTTTGGTTCGGAGCATGGGCATTGCAGTGGGAGCTGCCTATCTGTGCTGATCGTTCGAATGATTATTAAGTGGAAAGGCGGAGACGAGAATAAACATTATCTTCAACAGTTAAAAAAAAAAAAAGTTTCCCACATATCTTCATAACCATTTATACGTAGCTAGGATTCTTGCTAGGACATCGTCCATCTTGTAAACATAACTTTCAAATATTATTTTAATAATGAATAAAGTTATAGTCGAAAACGTTTCTTCAGTATTACATATTTCACCTAACTGGCTCGTTTTTCTAATTTATACATGCTATACATACAGTCCATACCGCTAAAGTTAAAACGATAACTAGCCGACTACCTCGCTAGTTATTTTTCTAATCCATTCATTTAGATTGTAGTAGCTGTCTGCGCATTTGTCGCATTCTCATCTCTGTCCCACAAAAGTCACCTGTAAAAAGTTGTCTCTTTAACCATTTTTTGTGAAAATAAACCCTAAAAACAAAGACTGAGTCGAACATTAGCATGCTAACATGGCTAAACATACACCAAAGAACAAAAATGAGTAATGCCGCTAGTTTTATCCTACTAATAGACATGTTAGCACTTGCTCAGCAATTTCAGTAACGGGACCTTGACCATAGAGGATGTTTAGTGTTTAGATGTTTAGTGTTAGTCACCAACATTCATGCTAATCATGCGCAACTGAACTGTGATTAGCATGCTGTTTACAGATCAGCATGGCAAGGTAGCTTGGTATTCTAAACAGGGATGAAAAAGGGATATTTTTTTTATTGGAGCGACACAAATACCTCCTGCGCTTTGCGTCTCTTTCTGGACGCCTGCAGGTTTTTGTCTCAGTAACGGAGACTCCTGAGTGTGAGGATCTGAAACACGATATGGAACAAAGCGGGTGGTGTGTTTAAAGCTGGAAGAAAGCTGAGGGATTATGGGAGATTTATTTGAGGTGACAGGACCTAAGAGTATGCAGAAGTGATGAGAGATGAAATGTGAGTGTGTGTGTGTGTGTGTGTGTGTGTGAGTGTGTGTGCGTGTTTGTGTGTTATACCCCGGCCCTGGATAAGGTCGAGCTGTAGAATGGCCTGCAGCAGAGGGTCGGGGCTGAGGCTCAGGTTAAACTCGGGGCAAACCTTCGGCTCCAGAGCACCTTTAACCCACTGATCCTGAGAGAGCTGGACACGTTTGATTAACGCATCCGAGATCTGGCAGAGTGGTAGAGAGAGAGAGAATTATAGAAAATTAAAATAAAGTATGTGTTTAACAAAAACATGATTACATCACATTTAAATATAATTTTTAACATGTTAAAAAAACATAACTACTGTATTGGTGGATATGCGGAGGGTTTGCCGTTAACGTATTAGAGTAAATGCATTAACACATGAACATGTATCGTTTATGACATGTGAGTTGTTTCACAAAAATAATGCGCCACCTTTGACCAATCAGATTCACCAACCCCTACGACTTCAGAGAGAATGAAAAGCATGGCGTTGCTGTTGGTGGTGTGGTGTTTGTTATTATTGTTATTAGCTGGTATTGTTATTAGTGTGGTTGTTCTTGTTGTTCTTGGAGGTTATTAGTTAATTTTGGTGGTGGTGTTAACAATAATGGCAGCAATAATGGTAATAACATATGACTTTCACCAATAAACATTGTTGGTGGTGGCGTGTTGTTGCTGTTATTATTATGTTTGTTTTTTGTTTGTTTTTCACTATTGTATACTTTTATTATAATCAGTGATGATGGATTTATTATTATTAGCATTATTATTGTTGTTGTTATTGGTGATGGTGGTTTATTATTATTATTAATATATTTACCATTAATATTGATATAATCAGTGATTATTTATTATTATTATTATTATTATTATTAATATTGTTATTGATGATGGTGGTTTATTATTATTATTATTATTATTATTAATACATTTACCATTAATATTGTTAGAATCAGTGATTTATTATTATTATTATTATTAGCATTATTATTGTTGTTGTTATTGGTGATGGTGGTTTATTATTATTATCATTATTAATATATTTCCCATTAATATTTTTATAATCAATGATGATTGATTTTTGTTTTAATTATTATTGTTATTTTTATTATTATGATTATAGCACGCAAGCAAATAAATAAATGAATAAAAATGCTGCAGAGAGAATATATGAAACTCTCATGGTTTGTTTTTTGCCCGAATATTAATGATTCATGTGTTTTGCCGAGAGCTGCTGCTTCCTGCACGAAGCATTTTGATTTTATTCTCTATTTGTCCGGCCAAGGTTAAAGATCTTCTGCTCATCTTTACAGGACATCAGCCTGCAGGGGAACAGCAGGATCTCACCGTGACCAAGCTTCACACACACACACACACACACACACACACACACACACACAGAGCCATTCTTCATCAAACTCTCAGTATCAGAGTATCAGTCCAGCTACATAGCCTTCAGATCACATTTCATCTCTATCGCTCCTATTAAAGCTGAATTATTCATGCAGGGTAATGCAGGCTGAGCGGTGTGTGTGTGTGTGTGTGTGTGTGTGTGTGTGTGTGTCATGACATTTTATCACATTCCAGTGAACATAACACAATCTCTCTCTCTTTTTCACACACACTCTCTCTCTCACAAACACACACACACACACACACACTCTCACTGTTCTTTCACTGTTCTCTCTCTCTCTATCGCCACCATCCCCCCCCCTATTTTATCTTCTTTTATTCATCCATCTCTCTCTGTCATTTCTCTTCTCTCTCCTTTTCTCTTCAAATCATTTCCATTATCTTTCTCTCCATCGGTCTGTCTCTCTCTCCATCCCTGTGTATCTCTGTCTCTCTCTCTTTCTTCCTGAAGCTCTGTTCCTTTGTTCATCTTTCTCCGGCTCTTTACTCTTCCTTTATCTCCCCTTCCACCTCTCCGTCTCTGAGTGTCCACCTTTCTGTCTCGTCTCGTCTCCCTCTCCAGTCCTCCGTCATGCTCATGGTGTTCAGTCCACGGCCTGCCGGTGTTCTCTAAATCCTTTTATCTCTCCTTCCCTCATTTTAATTGTTCCCTTCTGTCCTTACTTGATTTTTCCTCATTTCTGCCATTCATTCCTGTTTCTTCCATTTTACTTCATCGCTTTTTTCTCTCTTTCCTTCATTAAGATCCTCTACCTCACGTCCTATCCTACGTCCTATTCACCTTCCTCCCTTCCTTCATTTCTTTCTCCTTCCTTTGTTACTTTATTTCCTTTCCTTTGCTGCTTTCCTCCTTCCTCATTCTTCCCTTGCCATCTTACTTCCTTTCTTTTTTCCTCTTTTTGTTCCTGCTATCTTCACTTACAGTACTTGCATTATTCCTTCTTTCCTCAACGTTTAGTTATTTTCTTCATGCGCCGCTTTGTTCTATCCCTCCCTTCTTTTGTTTATTATTTATTTTCCTTGTTTATTTTTCTCCTTCCTCATTTTCCTTCCTCGCCATCTTACTTCCTCTTTCACTTTCATTTCCTCCTCCTTTTGTTCCTGCTACATTTACATCTTACCTCCATTTTCTCTTCTTTCCTTCCTCCTTCTTTTCTTTATGTTTACATTCCTTACTTTCTTCCTTCTCTCTCTTTCTCTCCCAGTGTGTGTGTTTCCTTGCATGTGTGTGTGTGTATGCTTTCGAGCATGGTTACCAGCAGGAAGCCGCTCGGGTCGTTCTCCTTGATGAGCTCCAGACAGAACTCCATCATTCCGGTCGTCTGCCTCAGCTTCATAGTGCAGTGTGTGATCTGGTCTCTCACCGTCTACACACACACACACACACACACACCACATACAGAGTTGTTGAATATATATAAGATGTTTATGCGATGTATCATATTTAAATAAGGGATTAGTGTGAGCTCGTTTCCATGGAGCTCCAGCTGATTCATCGTTCACACTCGAATCAGTGCTCAGTGGAGTTTTAATGAATCACACACACACACACACACACACACACACACACACACACACTCAATCTCTCTCTCTCTGACTGATGCAGAACAGAGTTGAGCTCCATCATGGACTCGCCCGGGCGTTTCATTAGGCGTGTGTTCAGCTGTATTAACTCTGTAATTACTCGCCTGTCACACTCGCTCGGGTTAAGAACAAACGCCTGAGTTCAGACGCGCTCCAGACGTCTATCCGTCTGCCCCAGAAATAAACTGTCTGTCACAGTTGGGTCGCAGCATAAATCTAAAGTTGTATGTTTTACTGTATCAGGGAGTAAAACTCTACATGTTTATATATTTATAAATATTAGCAATGTGACTCACCAGGGACGACCTCATACCATATTATCCTGACAGCTGGCTGCTGATTCGATCTGTACTGCGGCTCTACATCTATCATGGTTTTATAAATATCACAAGTCGAAATGATTCCTTCAAATAAATTCGAATGCACCACCTGCAGGATGACCGAGGAACTGCAACATTCTACCACCTAAAATTCAAACATATAAAAAAATAAGAAAAAGAAAATTCCTTCTTGATACACCACTGAATTTATAATAAATAGGTTAAAGTTCAGATCCATGTGCGGTTTAAATCCCTGTGAGCACCAGATGTAAATATAAGAAGGTTAGGTCAAGCTGGGTCATGTGACCTCTCGTTTTCATACCATAATTACTGTTGAACTGCTAATTAGCTACTTAGCTCCATCCTTCTTTCCCTTCTTCCTTAGTTCCTTTACTCCTTACCTTCTCACTTTATTCCATTCCTTCTTCTCCACTTGTGTTTCCTTACATTCCCTCCTTCACTTCCTTCCTTAGTGCCTTTGCTACTTCCTTTCCTTTTATTTCCTTTTTTTTTCAACCTCCTTCCTCGTTTCTTCACGTTTTCCTTCCTTCCTTCCTCACTTCATTATCTTATGAACAAAACATTCTTTCTTCTTTAGTTCCTTTGCTACTTCCTTTCTTGCATTTTCTTTAATTCCTTCCATTCTTTATTCATTATTTATTTAATTTGTCCCTGATTTCCTTCCATCTTTGCTTTCTTACTTCTTTTTTTCCTTACTTCTTTAAATTTATCCAACCATCACTCCTTCCCTTTCTTCCTTAGCTAAATTCTTTCTTTTTCCCATGTTCTTTCTCCTTCTTCCTGCTCCCCTTCCTTCCTTCCATGCTTTTCACTTCCTGTTGTACTTCCTCAGTTTGTTCCCTCACTACCTGCCTTTTCTTCTTTCCTGCTTTCCTTCTTACATTTCCTCTCCTCTTCCCTTCCTTGTCTTCTTCCACCTCTCTTTCCATATTTTTGGATTATGCCCTTCCTTCCTTGATTTCATTCTTCCTTGGTTCGTTCCCTTTTTTTCTTTCCTCTTCTCCTTCCTGCTTCCTTCCTTCCCTCTGTCACTCGTATCCCGTAGTTACTGTAGAAAAGGAGGAACACATTTCTCACCTCTGCAGCTCTTACAGTCGAGAAGAAGAACGAACATGTTCGCTAATTAGCTAAAGGGCTAAATGAATGTGTTCAATCAGGAGGAAAAGACACGCACACACACACACACACACACACACACACACACACACACACACTCTCTCTCTCTCCTTAACACATGTAATTATGGTGCGGTTTGTACGCCTGGAGCTCTCGCAATTTTTGTGTTATTCCTTAACCCGTTATCGAGACTTAACAAAGCAGGGCATTGTGGGTAGGGCTGCCGAGGCGGGCGTCGAGCGAGGCTGGCGAGGGACGAACGAGCTTGGCTAAGGCTTTTGTGACAGCATGCTCTGATAGCGATCCTCCAGCAGTGGCGGTTTATTAGTGCATGAAATGGAATGAAAAAAAAAAACACACACACATTAAGCAACACCGGGGGGGAAACACCTCCGAGTCATGTGACCCGGGCGTAGTTTAATCCCTCCATCGTCGAGTTTAATTAGTGTAAAAAAGTGCATTCTGATTATATCATGTCGTGTTGTTATGAAACCAGTTCAGTGAAAAACCAAAACCAGCCATAGAGTCTTGTTTACAGATGAATACACATTATAATTAAGATGAATTGTAAATAAACACTTCTTTGTGACATGTGAATGTGTCATGTATTACTAGTCAGTAGAGCTATGAATCAATATAATACAGAGCTTAATTCAATTTATTTTAATTAGATTTTTTGTGAATTGCAATTTACGATTCGATTCAACGGCACCAACGTTTGTTATCTGATCAAAATATATCTAATAAACATTGAAACACTGTGTAACTTGCATTTAAATGTCTTGTCTCGTACAAAGCTATCATCTCGTTTTTC
The DNA here is from genome assembly GCA_030068045.1 of Platyallabes tihoni. Lineage (NCBI taxonomy): Eukaryota > Metazoa > Chordata > Actinopteri > Siluriformes > Clariidae > Platyallabes > Platyallabes tihoni. The sequence goes on along the minus strand of JAQQZS010000012.1, from coordinate 33,916,610 downwards.
TCTTCCAATTTTATGCTCTAGACTCCAATCCAGTAGGTGGCGGTGCTGCACCAACTGCTCATAAAGTCAAAAGAAGAAGATGCTTTTATGGTTGTTGTTGAAAAAGTCGTGGTTCCTTCACAAGGAATTCATGGATTCTAGACCTCTGTAACATTTGTAAGGTCACCTAAAGCAATTTAATGTGAAGCGTGAATCGAATTAACGAATCGAATCAACTGACAAGGTTGACTAAAATGCAAAACTGATTAAATCACACAGCGCTAATAGTTAGATATTATCATTATCCTCCTTCTCCTCATCATTATTACTAGTAGTAGTTGTAAAATAGGATTATAGATCGCTATACAAGGGCCATCTTAACCAGAAATTTCATTAAAAGTCCCGGATTGACTCAAACGACCTTTTTGCAGCTATCACGTTTCCCATTTTCTCCTGGAACGGCACAAAATCCGAATTTCGAGCACAAACTCTATTTTACTAACAGCTTCATCAAGTTCCATGTTTACAATATGCAAATTTTTTCACATAGAACTTCACATAGAATGTTCATCACTCGCTCAAACAAGAGCAAGTCAATCGCAGCGAAGAACGCGAAGACAATCTTCCGGCGGTTGTACTAGGAGACGATCATTGTGTCATTTGCATTACCTTTAGAAGAGTTGAAGCAAAAACAGATTGATGCTAATGCTAATTACAGCAGGGGTCAATTACTAACGCTGGCTAATAGCTTTTAATTATTACCCGTGTTAGCGGAGAAGGTCAGAGCGGCAGGTATGAGTATAGCACGGCTGTCGCGTGGGCCGTCACGGCTGTCACGCTGGTGTTACCGGGGTCCTGGAGTCTTGTCACAAGAGATTAGGAATCATTCTGACAGGGAGCACCGTGGGAGTTCATTTAAGAGTGTGTGTGTGTGTGTGTGAGTGTGTGTGTTAGTGTGTGTGTTAGTGTGCGTTAGCCCACCTTCAGTTTGCTTTCCTTCTCCTTGGTGACCTTGGTGAGCAGCTTGGCTTTCTGCCGCGTGAGTGCTTCGATCAGGGCGTCACACTGGGCCACCAGACACGCTTCGAACTCCACGCCGTTCTCCTATTAAACACACACACACACACACACACAAGTACAAACATTGTTTTAAATGTTTCAAAAGAGTTAATTGACTAATACGTAAATACTTTGTTATTTTCCATCATTTTCCTTCAGAGAGATGGAATCATCCAACATTTTTTTTCCATTTCATTCAGCTGTACTCTACATTCACGATGTTTGGAAAGAGCTGAAACTCCGCCCACTCGTGTCTTCACGTATAGTGAAAATTGTTCCTTTTTTCCGAAGCCAGATCGTCAGTCTTCATCCTATCCTCCGTCCCTCGCGCACTCCCACGCTCTTCTTCTCTCACTCTCACCACGAGCACGTAGGAGGTTGGAGACACACAGACGATCATTCATAAAGCCTGAATATAGATCCTGGTTCGGGGGTTTGAAACTTCAGCCTACGTCTCAAGCACACGCACACACACACACACACGCGTCCGGGTCTGACGCAGCGCAGCGAGTGAGTCACTGTGTGAGTCGGAGACTCAGGGCTGGATTAGGTGTAGAGGAGGTGTGTGTGTGTGTGTGTGTGTGTGTACATGGAGACCCTAACACACACAGACACACACACACACACACACGTGCTCTCGCTCATGAGACTAAAAATACACCATCCCACTTCTAATCCAGCCTGCCCCAGATTCAGCTAGGGTGAAGGTGTTAAATATTCATGCTCTGTGCGTTCATGTTATAGAGTGGACGGATAGCGGTGCTGCAAACATTCCGTAGGGAGACACACACACGATGCTAAACACAAGAGCTGTTTGGCTGGAGGGGAGGGATGAGAGGTACTACATTAATCACGGCTCTACAGCCAATCAGGGGCGTCTGTAAGCTCGCGCACGCGGAAGGAGCGGCTGGCGCTGTCCTCCGAGTGTGTTACGCCGCCCCCAATGGGCCGTGAGCGAGCAGTTCGATAAGATGTGGTCGGCTGGCGTCACGTGGTTCGGAGGAAACACATGATAGTAGTAGTAGTAGTAGCCTTAATGTGGGAGCCCCCTAGTGGTGGGGAGAAATTGGACACGACTGAAATTAGGGAGAAAATCTGGGAAAAAAAAAAAAGTAAAAATTCCTCTGCGCTAGTTTATGTCTCAAACGTTACGTTGTTCAGTTGGGGATTTCCACAGTGACACACACAGTGCGCCCTCTATTGTTTACAACATTGTACTGTAAGAGATGAGCACGTTTCTGATCACGTGTACAAGCGGCAATAACCATCACAGGATACGCATTTTGAAAATTCGATCAAACAATAAAAAGAGTCATTTCTACTAGACGATAAATCAAACAATAACTAGGAAAATACTAGATGTGGGGAGAAAAAAAATCTATCAGATCATGTATCGTGATTCTTTTGCGTGGTGATTAATATACCGCCATGACTCCAAAATCTATATGCATGCACCTCAGGAAAAGAAAAATAGTGTGATGTCATCATATTATTATCATATATACAGTATATTAATATGTAACATACACCAATACATTTAGTGTTCAAATATTTATACAAGTTTTTTCTTTTCCTGAAGTGTGTATACATGCTTTTTGCTGACGATGTATATGTATGTAAAAGTAAAAATTATGTTTGTCTTTGTCTCAATTTTTGAACTGCTGTAAAAATAACTTGAAAACCATACCTCTATGCTTTAAAAACCATGATATGATCTGAAACATAAAGTTTGTCATCCATTGTACCCTGACTGAAAGCCCAGACTCACTTTATTACTCTATTTCTATTAGCATTTATATTTGTCTTACAGTTTAATTATTTTTAACAAAACTTCATTGTTAAAAACACACATATATGTATATATACATACACACTACCAGTCAAAAGTTTGGACACACCTTCTAATTCCATGGTCGTTCCTGATTTTTATTTCTTTATGATCCCCTTTGAACAGTTGATATTGAGATGTATATCTGCTACTTCTGCTCTGTAAAGCTTCATAACGGCTCAAATCTGAGGTACTTAATGATTAATTGGTGATTTCTGAGGTAACTGGTGACTCTAACTGAACTTCTCCTCTGCAGCAGAGGTACGTTTTGGTCTTGATTTCCTGGGAAGGTCCTCATGAGAGCCAGTTTCATCTTGGAGCTTGGTGGGTTTCGCAAACACACTCGACACAATACTGTCCATGCAAGAACTGATCCAGAACAGCCGACCTTCATGTCTTACATTAACAACTGACTGTTGATGTTGTTGCCTAATTCCATAATTCCATATGCGTATGAACAGTTTCTCATGTTAAACGATTGTGATCTCAATATCGATTAAAACAATCATGATTCTGGTCTTTTGATCGTCCTGTTCATTAACAATAACAAGATGAAGCCTGTACCTGGATCTGTTGGAGCAGGTTCTTCAGCTGCACCAGGAACTCCTTGGCATCCTTCGCTTTATCCGACACGCCATTCAACGCCTGAGACAACTGGCACTGCAGATAACACACACACACACACACACACACACACACACACAATGATTGTTATTTTCACATTCAGCTATAATATGATCATTTGCATGGAATTTATAAAACGACCAAATAACGGTTAAAGACGCGAAGTACAAACATGGGCGGAACAATTTCTACGGCGAAGACGCTGATTACTTTTCCAATCACACTCCAGTGCAACACAACAAACAGACCGGATGAGCAAAAATAACGGCATCCATAATGAATGTGTGAATGCCTGAAGAGCCAAAGAGTCGAATATGGCCCTGAGATAAAGCTCCACTAAATAAAGCAATAAAATAAACACCTAAAATCCTCCCCGTCTTCACGTTCCAGCCAACAGCGGCGATCTGTAAACCCCCGAGCTGCCGAGCTGTATCTGTCTGTTGGCACGTTCGCGGCTAATCTCGTCTGTTCGGCCTCGGACGACAAATCGATGAGACGCCAGAGCTGAAGCATTGTATTTAAAACAGCAGGTAGTTTCCACGGACTGAACGTAGAAGTCGGAAGGTGAGGGAGTTTGATGCATGAACAAAAATATATGTTATAGACTACACCATTAATAGACTCGCTGGCGCCATGCTTCCAGACTAAACATGCCGCATCCAAAAGCAGCGTTCCATCCACCTGCTTTTTTGCTTGTTAATAATAAAAAATTATTAATTCCACATTTAGTAATACATATTGCATAAGAATTCATTGACCCATTTTGTTTATTATAGCAGTTTACCCAGCACTTTCTGACTGATCATCAGTAATGATTCTCTCCATCCAGACCTTGGACCTAATCCATCCGTACTCACACTCGTATATATTTATACACACACACACACACACACACACAAACACTTTTTTCCACACCTGCTCCTCTTCCTTTGGGCCACCCAGCGATCAGCAGGATCTTAAACCAGTCCACACATACACACACATACACACACACACACACACACACACATCCAGACCCTCTCCTCCTCACTCTATTAACGTGCCATCTGCCTCAACAAGCTGTCCGGACGGCTAACAGGACTGTGACGGATCAGATACGCCAGCTCATATCTCGCTGCTCGCTGTGTGTACGTGTGTGTGTGTGTGTGTGAAAAAGTGGGAGACACTAAGATGCTGCCAGTGTCATCGCTGCAGCAGGGTCGTCACTCTAACACATTCAATCACACCCTGACTTTCCCGTTTGTTAAGATTAGATGAGCGCTGATTAAAACTCAACAGTGAGTCAAAAAAAAAATATATGCACGTTCACATTTCTGACATTTGACCCAACATACGTCATATACAGCTGATCAAATCATCAACCTCCTCTTTTACATTACCTTCACTCTGTACACAGAACAGGTGCACAGGTTAGGTAAGTGTGTTAGGATTTGCATGTTGCAAGCTTGAAAAAGGAAAAAAGGACAATATGGCAAAAAAAAAAAAAGGAACCCCTACTCTCAAGCGGGTAAAAACTAATAATTGTTTTAAGGTTGTTAAACTGTCTATTAAAGGGGGGTGGGGGGGGGGGATTGATTCGGTACATATCAGGGTTCTTTTGTTTGGCAATTCATTTATCGCTTACAAAATCTATTTTTTAAAATCAAAGTTTATATAGTGTATGTTTGCATTTGAAGTAGGTAAAATCTTGCTGTTCCTCTACAATCCTGCAGGTGGTGCACTTTAAGGTATTAGAAAGGCACAGCATCCTGAGTGATAGAATCAAATTATTTGCTGTTTGTTTCATGATAATATCGTATCAGGACGTCCCTGCTGATTACTGTCACTGCTCTCTATTACAGTAGGTGTAACTTGGCCTAGTCATGAGTCTTTGATGTTTTAAATGTCATTTTGAAAAGAATTGCTGTTTGTCCATGGTGCATATAATAAATAAGTAAATAAATGAAATTAATTGTCCTTTCATTTCTTTTTCCCAGGAGCTTAAACAAGCCAATTAGATTTCCCCCTATTGTGACCTTATATGAGATAAGCCCCTCCCCCAGTCTGTTGCTCTGGAGGAGCATGACTCCGCTAGCTCATTTACAATTACATACTGTATATTTCTCATCAAGAACAAAATGCAATATAGAAACTTTGACAACAAGTCCCCAATATCTCAGGATCATGTTTAAAACATATCACAGGGTATTACATAACTGTTATAGTATTATAGTATGCTGATGAAATCCTTGTATTTATTTTCCTATTCCTGCATTATACATATGTTCATTCTACTTTATAAATTTTTTTGTTATCACAGACTCATAGAGTTTCGGCACTAAAAATCCCAATGTAGTCACTGTCAAGTCTTTTGAATCTTGAATATTGAATCTTGAACATAGATACTGAAACGGTGTGTTTGGAGAAGTGAAGCAAAGGGAGTTTAAAGTAAAAATAATGTATGACAATACATTATATAATACATATACAATAATGTGTATAACACAAAAACACACACACACACACACACACACACACTGGAGCCCTCTGGAGAGGTGTTAACTCATAAAATATGGGACCTTTAAATAAAACAAAAAAAGCCATCCTGTAACCGTATGTAAGACGTCATGATTGTGTTGATCATGTATGCATTTCTGTGTGGACAGACGGGAAGGCAGCATGCCACCATGGTCGCATATGGAAAACCGCCAGGCCCATTTGGCGCACCAGACTGGCACCGGATCATATAATTCCCTCTAGAGGTATACTGTACCATAAAGACAGGTACCAAAAATGACAAAAATGCTCTAATAGTTCTTCAAGTGTCCTACCAGATGTGAACATTTTTCCCAAGAGGAAGCGAGGTTCAATCTAGTTGCTATGGTTAACATTATCTCACTTCTTAGACTGTTGTTGCATTTGAAATGTGAAAACCAACAGAATACACTCCTATCTTCACATAAACCCCGCTGTAGTTAGTGCATTTTGCATTTGAAAAGAGAATTAGAATGTAAAATATCATAGGAGCTTTGACATAATTTGAGAATTATTTAAACCTTGAACAATAAGTGAACAATGGATTGCTCTGAGAATAATGACATCTCTAATCTGGGTCAAATCTGCATAGCATGTAGCAGTGAAACAGTAGATGAGAGATGCAGAGCACTCGTTAATGAAATGAGTTGCACTCTTCTATCCTGCTGAATACACTCGATGCTATTATCGAATTATGTACTTTGACAAAAAAAAAACAATCCTGTGACAAAGGAAACAAAGAGCTGGAAAGAAAAGGAGACGATGGGAAATAGGGATACGCTTGACATTTCAAATTGATGACGGAACATGTTTAATAAGTGTGTTTGTGTGTGTGTGTGTGTGTGTGTGTGTGTGCGCGTGTGTGTGTGTGTGTGTGCTGATGAGAGGCTGGCTCTGGGTGTGTATATATGCACCCTATATACAGTACAGGCCAAAAGTTTGGACACACCTTCACTCATTCAATGTGTTTTCTTTGACCATTTTCATGACCATTTACATTGGTAGATTCTCACTGAAGGCATCAAAACTATGAATGAACACATGTGGAGTTATGTA
>JAQQZS010000012.1:33879891-33896322 GCA_030068045.1 Platyallabes tihoni | reverse complement strand
CTACTTTAAAAAGTAGAAGTACACAAAAAATCTACTCTATTACAGTAATGCGAGTAAATGTAATTCATTACTTTCCACCTCTGCGTTTACATACGGTCACTTTCAAAGCACAGTGGTTCATTCGAACGCCTCACCTCACAAAAAGACCTGAACATTTGCAAGAAAGTTTCGTAGACGTTTAAAACTTGTCGGAAGCAGAGTTTGCGTATTTTTGTTGTGGGTTTTGTTTAATTATTTTTTTTACATTTCGTGCGAGATTTAGTGAAGTCGTAGCACCATGCGTCCCAAGAATGTTATCAAGGAAGGTAGCAAGAAGAAAACGGAGCCACTTTCAGTTTTTTTTTTTTAAGTCGGTACAGAGAGGAAACATAAATTAAGGTTAAGTATAGAAGATGAATGAAAATGAATGACATTTAATGTCTGTTTATTTCATATTTTATTTTATTTATATGTTTTTTCTAAATGTTTTAATTGTTTTTATATGCAAAAATATGGTCAGATTTTTGAGTGTCTAGAACGGATTATCTGCATTTACATGAAAATTTTTTTATGGGAAAACGTGTCTAGTAATAGAAAATCTTGCCTTAAGAAATTCCTGCACAGCCGTACAACAGCCCAGTGTTTCTGCCACTTCTGGAATATTTCCTGGAAGTCTTCTTTCCGAAGCATGTCAAATAGGGCTGTAGCTATCGAATGTTTTAGTAATCGAGTATTCTACCGAAATTGTAATAGAGTAATCGGATAAAATATACTTTTGCTTAATTAAACAGCAATGTAAAATATATAAGAGAAACAAAGATTAATTGGTTTTCTTTTTAGAAAAATCAGCTTTTATTTTTTTAAATGCATACAGCATTTTATCAAAAATAAACATTGTCATTATTCACAATACAAAGAATAGCTTAAGGTTGACTGAGATGAATTACGTAAGTGCATTACAGTTACATACATTCTTATTTTAAAGCCTTTTTGTCAGATGCAAAAACTAAAAAAAAAAGGTATTTCAAATGACTAAGTATCAAAAAAACTAAGGCAAACATTAAAATAAATAATTAGGTTGTGCAACTTAACTTTCAGAACTAAAAGTTTTAAAATCTACAGCTCAGGCATAAGATAAGCCTTTATTGACAATTTCTGTCATTTTCTCTTGCTGGTTTCTTCATCTCTTGGTTCGCTGATATTTTTATCGCTTCCTTCCATTTTGCACCGCGCAACAGAACGCACCCTCAAATCAATACACAGCTAACTGCGTCTCCTTCCGCTTTGTGGGTGACGTAAGCGCTTCGTCTTCGTCTGTGTTTACTGGTCGCTTGCATACGGAAGGCGCGCTGTGTCACGCCAAACAAATAATTGCGCAAAAACATAACGCAATCTTTTAAAGTTAATTAAAAGAAGCTTTGAGGCAGAAAATTTTGTAATCGAGTTACTCGAGGAATCGTTTCAGCCCTAGTGTCAAACACCTTCTGAGATTCACCCTGGGGTCAGATATGGTGCCAACATGAACCTCGGGAATAGGGCGGAGTCCGCACATCTGGCAAGTAGGGTGGGTGTAGAAGTGAGATAATGTTTTTTTCCGGTGATAATCTCGAGTGTGAGGAGAGCGTTGTGATAGGATGCGTTGTTGCCAGGTTGAGCCCGTTGAAGGTCTTCCTACTCTATTGTCGTCTTCCAGTGATGGTCCTCTGCTCTTGAAACATGCGTTCCGTTCAAAACACCTCAAACGACTCATTGGTCAGAATAGCACCACTTCCACAGCTCGTGATGTACACAGGATGATAAGTTTTGGCACACTGACTCGTGAAGGCCGGCGCTCCCTGTAAGATAAGGTTTGATTCAGCAGAAAGTGTGAAGACTGCTGCTTGCACTTTGTTTGACGTTCATTTATTTGTTAATTATCGTGTTACGAAATAAATCTCAAAACTTTTTGAAACCACTTCGTATCTGTTATCAATCATTTCTTCACATCTGTCACTCATTGCGTCGTCCTTTTCCTCAGACGCTCCTTCACGAGATGATCCACGCCCTCCTGTTCGTCACGCAGAACAACCGAGACCGCGACGGACACGGGCCGGAGTTCTGCAAACACATGAACCGGATAAATCAAGCCAGCGGAACCAAAATCTCGGTAAGAGTGAACGAGGTGACGCACTCAGTTCGCCGCTTTAACCGTGTCAACTTTTATTTCTTTTTTTTTTTCCTTATTTTCTTTTCTCACGTGTTATTTTTTTTGCACAGATTTATCACTCCTTCCACGACGAGGTGGACGTGTACCGGCAGCACTGGTGGCGCTGTAACGGGCCGTGCCAGAATCGCAAGCCGTTCTTCGGCTACGTGAAGCGGGCCATGAACCGAGCGCCGTCAGCCAGAGACCCGTGGTGGGAGGAGCACCGGAGGACCTGCGGAGGAACGTACAGCAAGATCAAAGAGCCGGAGAATTACGGGAAGAAGGGGAAGAATGAAGAGAAGAAGGAGAAGAGTGCCTCGAAGAAACCCGGGGACAAAATTAAATCGGCAGGTGAGAATATTTACTGATTGGACAAAAATGATTAAAAAAATAATCATGTGTTAAACACAAAAATCAATATCTGTGTTTAACACCTGTTTCTCATTTTGTTCTTCAGGCTCGGGTTCTCAGGACATCAGGAACATCATCCCATTTAGCGGTAAAGGGATCATTCTTGGTGGAAGCACACGGCCATCAACGTCCATCCGAAGCCCTGCGCACTCGCCAGAACCTCTCCCGGAACCGGCTCGGACTCCACCAGCTGATCTCAGATCGCCCTCCACCACCACCGCACTTCCCAAAAGATCCATCGGTAACCACAAAGCCTTCGTCAATATCAATGGCTCTCCCGTGAGAGTCACGAAAACCAACGGCAGTTTGCTGAGACCGAAGCAGACCGCCACGGTGCAGGACCTTTTCCAGAACCGGAGCCTGAAATCTCCGACAGAACCAAAGCAAGCTCCGCGTACAGGTAGCGCCTTAAGTACCAGCTCTGCTAAAACGAGTCGGGATTGTAAGAACGCCTCGAGTAGCGCCGGTTCTGCAGGGTCGCCTCTGTCAAAATATTTTGGTAGCCCTAAGAGTACCGCGAGCGGAATTCCAGGTTGCTTCAAACAAGAAAACGGCGTTCCAGGTTTCATTTCAAGGAACGTGGAAAGCCGTAAAAGCTCAGCCACTGTATTCTCGGATTCCGGCGTCGCATCACGGATCAAGCCAGAAAACGGCGTTCCGAGTTCCAGTATAAAGCATTTAACTGGATCCGGAATGCCGACTTCAAGTCCTACCAGATTCCCAAGTTCCAATTCAACGCTCTTTGAAAACCAGAAACGTTCAGGCACGAGTTCTACCGACTTTAGTAGCAGGGTTCCCAGCTCCAGTCCGACGCAATTCGGGAGCAAAAAAGTTCCCGAAGCCGGAATTCCTGTTTCTGGTTCTAGTTCTTCAGGTTCCATCAAATCAGAATATAGTGATCCAAACTCCAGGTCAGGAAATTTTGATAGTAAGAAAAGTTTCGGATCTGGAGCTTCTTGTAGCATTCCAAGACAACCAGGAAGTCCGGGGAAATACGGGTCGTTTAATCCGGAATCCGCCGCCGTCAAAAGCCCAAACCAACCTGCTGCTGCTGGAGGAAGGAAAAGGGGGCGGGAAGACCGGAATTCCGCCCACATCTTTGATTTCTTTCAGCGGGTCAGCCGCTCACCCGTATCTCCCTCCAACTCGTCGTTCTCCACGGAGCGTAGAGAAGAGCGAACCGGTGCCGAAGCGCCGTCCACAGGGGCGTCAGGGGCGGGCGGTCCCCTCCTCAGCTCCACCACCCTCACCGTGACCTGCCCCGTGTGCCAGAGCAAAGTGCCCGAGTCTCAAATTAACCAGCATCTAGACTCTTGTCTCACGTGAACGAACACACGTTAGCAAAGATCCTTTATTTTTGGTTCAACATGGGGCAGGACTAAGTTAAAAAAAAAAACAAAAAAAAAGTTCAAACCGATCAATCAGTAGTTTCTGAACAGCTAGCTTTCTAGGAAACATGGCTAGTCAGGTAGATAATGTGAACAGGTTAGCTCGGTAAGACTTTGTGATTGGATGATGGAATTGCACTCAAGCTCCGCCCTCTTTGGAAATCAGAACGTATTATTATTAGTAAGATTTAAGGGAACAGGAAGTATCTTTGTTTTTCTTTTAGTGCTTAATCACGGAAAGTGGGTGGAGTTTTAATAAAGACAGAGACGTCAATCTCAGGTACAACCTCAGGTTTTATATTTGTTTATTAGTAAATCTTTTCTTTTTTTTGATAAACCCCAGCAAGCTTCATCATCGCAGAGCAAAGCAAGTGTTCTGATTGGTTAGCGTTGCAATGATTGACAGCCCTGAGTCATTAGTTTCCTGACCCCCCTCCCCCCCCCTGTACTTGGAGACATTTCTAGCGCCTCAGCGTTATCGGATTCCTCTCCATCTGCCCTTTTCTGTACAGGGTCAGACGAAAGCGTGGATATTTCCTGACGGTCATCGATAACTCTTCTCCTCATGTCACGTCATGTCCTGCATAGTGATGCTGACTGTTTTAAGCTCGATTCCACTCAAAGAGGCATTATCGTGTTTCCTTTATTAATAGAGAAGCCAGTAAGAGCAATCGGAGCAGAAAATGAGTCCCATGTGACAACTTTTCAGCTGTTACTTTTTAGTGTCCGAGAAGTTTACACTGCTGTTCGTTATTATTATTGTCGTTTCCAGTTTCATGTTAATAGGTCAGTTTTACAGATAACGTTCAGCTCTTTTAAGTCTGGACACATGATGCTAAATGTTAGTTTTTAATGTATAATTTTATAGCTGCTATAAACCATGATGTTAAGATTTATTTAACAAGTCCGTTCTCTTGGTACACTTTTACAATTTTGAATAAATATAACTAATCTGTAACCTTTCCTCTGGTTTATATTGCATTACTGGTGTTTGAAATGATAAACTGTGAGAATTTAAGATTGTACAAGTAAAAAAAATTTTTAATTAGATTAAGGTATCAGAATCCCAATTCTGACTCTGTAAGCCCAAGATGTAGGGGAACATGTAGGATTACAGGAGATAAACTCCCCTTTCTTCTGTATTTGATTCAGCATCAGGAGAAGCGCATCGTCGGCCACTTTTTCCTTTGTGTTCATACACACGCTTCTGGAAGTGAGCATGCGGCATCAACCTGCCCTCTCAATCGGCATGTGTCGTTCCATGCTTTAGTCTTTAACAATACCCGGATCTGCCAGCTGTGTCTGCTGTATGTGTGTGTGTGTGTGTGTGTGTGTGTGTGTCTCATTGTGCTGGCCACATGGTGCTAGAGACGCTGCTTTTGTCTCAGCCTGTGTGTCGCCTCAACACCGGCCATCTGCTCTCTCCCACTGCCCTGTTGACCTCAAACTCTGTAGCGTCAGGAGTCAAGGCCGTAACAGCTGACTGGTTCCATTCCTGCTGCACATTTTAAGCATTACTGGAATTGTACAGAGATGGGGATTGGCGATGGGATAAAAGGATCATGTTGCAGTGCAACATCTATCATAATATTTACATATATTAGAAAAACCTCTACTTCTAAAAAACCTTTATATCTATCTATCTAGATTAATAAATAGATTTATATGCATTTTCTTAATAAGTCCTATAAAACAGAAATCTAGTTTGGCCGGTGTAACAGTCGACCTTTCATGTCATACTGTCGAACACGCCATTCGCAAATAATAATAGCATGTGGGTGTCAGGAATGTCTGCTGGTACCTAAGAATTTCCAAAAATAATAACATTAAATATCAATAAAAATGTAAATTTTCCTAGAGTAATATAGCAAAAAAAAAAAAAGTACCAACTTTTATCCCAGGAAAACTTTCGTGAATACATTTTTACATTTTATTTAATGATATTTTATTTTAATACTTAAACACAACTTTTTAACATTTATTTTAATGCTTTAACTTTTTTTTTTTTTTTTACTTTTTGCAAAGTAAAATTTTTTTTAGCTCAGAAACAAAACCATGTTTGATCTTTTCAGTTTTACATAAACGTTTTATGAAAAAAAAAAAAAACATTTGACAGCAATTAACACATCGTGAATAAAAACACATTTCTTTTGAATCTTTTTTTTTATCGAACGCTCGTGAATATTTTCGCTTCTAGCGTCACTTAAGGACACGCCCACTTAATGAAACCGGAAGTGCCATGTCCGGACTGCAGAGCTCTGTTGTAGAAGGAGGAGACGCTCTGGACTCAGGAAGCGCCTGTACGGGATTTATGTTGTACTTTATTGTCCTGGGAACTTAAAAAAAATGAACGACATTTAATTCTAAATTAATTTATTTCTTTTCCATGAGCTATCTGTAACGGTCGTATAATGGACGGAGAGGACGAGCTGTAAACGCTGTACCGTCTCCCGGGAGATTATTTTTTTTCGTCCCGTAAACAGTTTTTGTTTGTCGTGAATTGTGTCGCGGTTATGTTGACCGCCTCGAGAGCGTAAACATTGTAAGCATTAAACGTGTTTTGTTTGATTTATTAATTCGTTGTGTGTGTGTGAGAGAGAGATATGAACGGGAAGTCTGCGGCTAACGGGGCGGCGAGCGGAGCTCCGGCCTTTATTGACGGTCTGCCGCCGCTGCCGAAGAGCCTGAGCGGCCTGCTGAATTCGAGCGGCGGCTCGTGGAGGGAGATCGAGCGGATGCACGCGAAGAAGGCCATGATCCAGGACGACCTGCGCAGAGGAGCGGCTCCGGGGGACCGCGCGCTCGCCAACAAACCGGCCAACCTGGACGCGGCGCTGGCTCTGCTGCGGAAAGAGATGGTGACAGACACACACACACAGAGGGTCGGGGCCTCAGCTCTCAGAGACCTTAACTACACACCCCCCTTTATACCGTCAGCTCATTTGAGGAAAACATAAAATGTAAAACACAATAATCATTATCATCATCTTCTGTTTTTTGTTTGTTTAAGATCTCAGACGTAACAGCTAAAAAATTAGTCATCTTAATACTTCAGAATCTCAGATTCTTACTTGTTCTGATACACACACACACACAACACCAAAAGTTTGGACACCCGAAGACGTCCGAAATATGCAGTTGATATTGAGACGTGACTGATACTGTTGTGGACGTGACTTCTTAAGGCGTGTGAACAAGATAAACAAGATGCTACCCTATGTTGTGGCCGTGACTTATTAAAGGCATGCGAACAAGATTGTATAATGCATGCAAGATATTATGTTGTGGCCATGACTTAATAAGGAGTGGGAACAAAAAAAAAGTATAATGCATGGCCACAAGATTCAATATCGTGGCCCTGATTTACTAAGGCGTGCGAACGAGATATGTTGTGGACATGACGTACGAAGGCGTCCGAACAAGATCGTATCTCGCACGTATTATACAATGTTGTGTCCATGACTTAATAAGGCATGTGAACAAGATGTATAGCATAATGCATGGCTTTGAGATTGTATGCCGTGGACATGACTTAAGAACATGTGGTAATGAGATCATTCATGGCCCGGGTGTTACAGAATGATTGTTTTGAAATCGTGCTGTGTGACAATGAGTAAATAAAGGTAAATCATCCGTCTATACAAACAGTGATAAACAAAATCCATTTAAATGCGTCCGTAGTTTACAAGAGGCTAAATGTGATGGTTATTAAGTCGTGGCCACGATGTAATATCTCATGACCACACATTAACTATGTTAACTATTTTATCACCACTGAATATGATAAAATCTCAACCTTCTGAATATTCTTCTAACTCCATCCTCCCTATTATGACGTCTCTCTAAATGTGTTTGATGTTATCTCAGACATTGTTTTTCCCCTCATGGTTTTGACATGATGACACGATGACCTGTTGTTTGTTTGAAAAGGCACTTAGCAATTCTACAATCCTGACTTATCTCTAAAAACCTCTTAATCTTGATGTTAAAAGTATTTCATGTTGTACGGGTCTCCTGTCTAACTTTTGTTACTTTAAAGATCCCGATTTCTTCTGTTTCGGACAAAATGTATAAAAGTTGTAAAAAAAAATTTTAAAAAGTGTCCCAAATTTTAAATATTACCTAACTCGCCTCATCCACTCAATGTGTACGTATTATTCCGTGTTTAAAAAAATCAACTTATTAATCCAAGAGTAATGGCTTGTACTTTAAAAATGTGATTTATTATTGCAGAATGTATTACTGTGTTTTACTTCTGTGAACTAATTTAATTAATGTGGAATTTAAGGAAATGCCTGAGGTTTTGTCGGATGCTGTGCTTAATCACGACGCGGCTGAAGTGGCTTTACAAAACATGCACGCACACCCTTTTTTTCTTTTTTTTTTGCATTGCCTTCCTGGAACCAGAAAAAGAAAACTGTGAGATGGAAAAATCAATGTCTTCTGGGACATAAAAGAAGAGATAATGCGTAATAACCTAGAGACAATGCGTCCGATCTGTATCATAGACGTGCGTCTACCCGTCCCTGTCCCCTCTCCTTGTACTTTTGACTAACCCCGCCTCCTTTTTTTTTTTTTTTTTTTTTGGTCCAGGTGGGGTTGCGCCAGCAGGACATGTCCCTCCTGTGCCAGCTCTGGTCCCTACATGAGTCCATCCAGGAGTACAAGGGCAGCTGTCAGGAAGCCGGCCCGGGTTCCGACCCCTTGGACAACGGCTACTTTGATGAGGACGACGAGTTCTACACGGACTCCGGCGTCACGCCAACCGAGACGCCGGACGGGAGCGAGACCTCTCCGGCACGTAACGGGACGTCCGGGGACACGTGGCTGCACGATTCGTTCCGTATCGCCTTATGAGAACCTCAAGCCTCTTGTTTTATCAGATGAAGGGGCGGAGCCGTGATGCTGCTTTTTTGTTGCGTTTTTTTTTTATTATTATTATTAATATTATCGCCAGCAGACTTTTTTTCTTTCTATACAAATATAAACCAAGATTATTTATTACCTATATAATACAGTATATAGTCAATTTTCTGGAGTTTTATAGTACTTTATATATGGAGTCGGGGGGAGGGGCGTGGCCTATCTAAAGTATTCGCATTTATGCTCAAGTTGTGTAGCAAGGTTCTTGTTTTGCAGGCTGGATTCAGACCTGAGGCATATTCACATAACAATCACGACATCAGAACTCTAATGAACCGGATATCAGGTCACAACCGGGTCCTTATGCGATGTGAAGAACTCTAATGCTGGGAGAAGAGGGAACACTACCTACGTTTGTTACATCCATTCACTTAGCAATCCACGTTCATCCAGTCCGTTTATAATCTAATCTGATCGAGGTGGTTCGAGGACTATATTTATTAAAACCAGGTGTGTGTGTGCATGGTAACGATGCTTCACTCAGTATAGCAGTGTTGCACTTCTCCTCACATCCTTCCCTCCATCCGCAGTAAAAACCAGAACCATCGGAACGAATCAGCTGTTCCATTCAGTCAGATTCACCTCCAACCTACTCAATCACACAATTTTTTTTAAATATACCAAGAGTAAACACTGTTAATTAATAATCAATGAAAATATATGCATATTAATGAAGGTGCTAGGTTGAAGTCTTTCTGCTTTCGTATGTCAGAGGAGTAAGTAGCGCGTGACGACACGCCTTAACGTAGCCTTAACGACATCGCTCATATCACTGGCGACTAGCGGTCGGAATTCAATACGAACGTGCAAACCAAAGACGAATACCGTGTTTATTAAAAGTCAACCCTAAAGGTAATTGTTGTTCGATGTGAATTTGTTTTCGAACTTGCATAAGATCAGGTTCAAGTAGGTTTTTAACGAGGCTCCACTGAAAACTCCTGTGAAGAGAAACCCAAGTGCGAGACCAGGCTTGTCTTGTTCATTGACCTGAAGCTGTATCATGTCCCGCCTCTTGTCAGGACTCATTGGCTGAGTGTTTTCTGTTCAAGGAACAGCTTAGCCTGTGTCTGTGATCAAAGAAATCTGTATACTCAGATTTCTTCATATACACTACAATATCTAATATAAATGTATTTCTCAGCTCTTATGTTAATGTTTGTTATGCTGAGCAGGCGTGTGCTGATAGTTTTAAACTTTATTACATATCATCACATTAGTTTACAATATTGTCATATAGTATGTATATTATTCTTTTTTGCTTTAAAATTTAATTACCTGCTATTGACGGCATAATTGTGTGAATTTAATTTCAGATTATGTTGATCGTTTTATTTTTATTTACCAAAAGTATCAGCGTGACCTTTTAAAAAGGGGGGGGGGGGGGAAGGAAACCCTTTTTTTTAAATAAATAAATAAAATCACATTGAATGTGAAAAAGCAGTTTTCAGATTTATTATACTGATATAATATATACATCAGTATTTTTATATATATATATATATATATATATATATATAATTTTTTCTTTATTATAATTGTTTGGATCATACTGTATACTCTATAGAGAGTAAAAATATTAAAATTAAGGAGGTCAGAAGCTAGCATAATTTTCTCTGTATATAATTTTTTTAAGCTGCACTGTGTTTGGATCAAAAAAAACTTTGAAATAGGAGGAAAAAATGAAGTCGCAAGAAGAAGCAAAGCTACAAGATGTCTAGTTTTCTTTTCAGATTCAAACTTTACTTCTCATGTACACAAACGTACTCCGTATGATATCCAGTGAAACTCTTGTACGACAGTTTGTGACCTAAATTGGAAAGATTTCACTACAATGAAAAAACAATTGCACTAGAGACCAAAATTAAATTCAAGATAGAATTTTCAATATAAATAAAAACATTTATCAGGGAATATGCAAATTTACCAAGTTTACAAAATTATGAAATGTACCAATCACACATGATTTACAGTATGTACAGAATGAAATTGTTGACAGCAACAGTAGGATTGAAACATGAAGTTTGATATTTTTTTGTCAATAACATCATGTTTAAATTTGGCTTTAAATCTGTTTAGAAATCTAAATTAAATAACACCATAAAAAGGGATAGAAAGCTAGAACAGTATTGTAGTACAAAGGGTACAAAAAATTATTCTGTATTTACATGACACGTTACAATCTATCAGCAGCTTACTTTCACTCTCTTTATTTATAACATTTGTCAACATGGAAAGGTTAAATGTACATTGTATCTTTGAAATCTTAATATTTGAAGGTTGACAGTGCAGTCTACGTGTTGATGTGGAGTACTACAATGTTTAATATCTCAATATATCGTGATGATTATTATCAGCACACGTCTGACCCGAGCAGTTTTCACTTCTGCACTTCCGCTCCTATCATTCTCGACGGTGTACTATTCGTTTGTATAATCGTGTCGAGTGTACACGTGCCATGTATGAATCAATCGATGGGGATTGGAATCACTTTGTGCCTTGTACGGGCCTGGGTTCGATCCCGGGCGCTTCTTCTAAAGCGTTTGGATTTGCAGAATCAGTTTCCAGAAGAGCGCGAATGTCTCGTCACCAGCTCAATCGCATCGTACTTTGATCTATTTTTGACTCGCTGTATTGCTTTTCACTCGTTCAGCTTGATCGGTTCAAACAAAACACTTCGCTCATCCCAAGTAAAACTCGCATGTGTGCATCTTACAGAACCACCTCACTACTGGATGTTTTTTCTTTTTTACTTGTGTAATTATTATTGTCATTGTTATCATTATTATTATTATTACATATAATATTATTAAAACAATTTATACCACAATCCTGTTGTGTTCTTCATTATGATTGGTCAGAACGTTTTATGGAAGGAGGTCAGAGTTTACTGTGTGTGTAAGAGGAATAAAACACTAACCCTGCTTCTAGTGTTATTTTCCCATAATTTCCTGACACGTGTTTTATTCCCATCATTTACACAGTGATTAAGGCTATTTATGATGTGAACACTAACAGTTGGTGAGGCGACGGATAAATTTACCTCAGACACGGACTTGCTCAACAGTCTAGATTAGCGTAATCCGTTTGAGTCTATAGAAACACGTGCGCTTTTCTGCTCATACAGCTACATGTTTTATACAGACAGGTGACAAATTAAAGGGTTGGCAGTGTTCAAGTCAAACCGGGACTTCTGGTGAATGAAGGCGTA
Organism: Platyallabes tihoni; assembly: GCA_030068045.1. NCBI lineage: Eukaryota > Metazoa > Chordata > Actinopteri > Siluriformes > Clariidae > Platyallabes > Platyallabes tihoni. The sequence goes on along the minus strand of JAQQZS010000012.1, from coordinate 33,884,228 downwards.
AAAGTGATTGACATTTACAGAAGACTTTAAGGACACTATGGTGATGAGACTCTTAGCCGGAGTAAAACATTTTAACATGATTGTTTTTGTTCATATCTAAGCATGTTTCGATGCATGTTACGCTATTATCTGGGTTCTAGCATTCTACACACTTAAATGTCCCGCTTTGACTCGAACGCCCCTCGTAGAAGCGACTCTAGAATCTATGAAGGCTCTTCTGCCATGTTTTATCTTTGTCTTTATTGCTCTTATGTTTCCACGATACCTTTATAAATGATCAGAAGAACCAGCCTGAAAGTGTTACCTTTATGTTCTGGATGTTAGCAGTAGCACCAGATGCTGTGAATAAACAAATTTTTTAAGCGCATCGCTGGTTACAACAGTCTTGTTGGATGGACTTCCAAAATCTGAGCAAGATCACAAAAGTACAAGCAGAAACATTAACAAACACGATTCAAACCAAGTGCAGACTCTGAGCTGTTTGCTTGCTAGTCAAAATGATGTTATGCTAACGTTATGTTTATTCGATTATCTCCACTAAGTTCTGCTTCGTTTCTTCCCCTCTTTTTCATGTTTTCTTTCTTGTTACACTCCCAGAAAGGCGATTTCTCCTCATCTTTTTTTTTCTTTCCCAAAATGGCTGCAGCGTGTTTTTTTTTTTTTTTTTTTAATAGAACTTTATTAATCCCAGAGGGAAATTGCTCAATTTTCACATATCCCAATTAGGAAACTGGGGTCAGAGCGCAGGGTCAGCCAGCTTACGGAGCAGCGCGCCCCTGGAGCAGATAGGGTTAAGGGCCTTGCTCAAGGGCTCAACAGTGGCAACTTGGCGATGTTGGGGTTGCCACTGTTGAGCTAAGCAGTAAGGGTTTGCTCATGTCCTAAACCGTGTTAATGAAGGAAAAGAAGAAAAGTTTGATTTGATTTAAGTAGTATTAATTACTACTTATCTTATGTGTATTTATTTGTTTCTTTATGTGAAGATTTATGTTCTCTTTACGTGTTAGCCACATTAGCCTCGTAGCTTGAGTGAAAACACTGCAGGAACAAGTCCTGCATGATCTACTTTACTTGCCTACATTGTAAATTATATTTTTAAACAGCCCTATGACATAGTGTGTGAAGGACCATTTTGTTTTGTCTAAGGATTATTTCTTTTTCCATCTTCCGGGGCTTTTTGTGGATCTTAACATAGTCAAAAATCATGAAAATCATCACACATGTTGGAATCTGCTGCCATTGCTCCGCCTGAGTGTCCCTGTGTGTGGGGAGATTTTGCTGCATAGCTCATACAAACTTGTACGTATACACACGAATGCCTGTACATGTTTTCATATCATTGAGCTGAATAACTTTTGCAGTGCATGTCCTGGGCTTTATTCAACAGGAAGTCATTTAGCTTGGGGTGTTTGCAAAATGCACCCAATGGAATTTTGATATACTCCTCCTAGGGGATTTATATTATCGCCACCAAACAGGGCCAATATGATCTCAAGACATTGTGGATGGAAAATTGTGAAGGGATTTTTGATATCTCACATGATTCAGCCTTAAACTTGCGGCTAATAACCTCCTGTGTGACATCACATTAAGTGACATCATAATGTGATGCTTTTTGGACATCTAAAATGACCCATACTCTAAAATTATGTCATAATGGAATTGGTATGTGCCCACTGTCTGGTAGACCCCGGGTGGCGATGGCACAGGTGCTTGGCCCAGATCATCGTTGCTTGCAACAATATTTTTTTGTTGTTACTATTGTACATACTGTACAATTTACTGTCCATTAAAAAAATCTTTCTATAAAAGGTGTGTAAAAGATTCACACTGTACTAAACATACGTTTACAGCTTTTATTTAATACACACAAATCACAATCAGAACAACATGTGCAAAAGACTCAGGTACTCAGTCATGCGAGTGTATTTGTCGGTGATGTCACCCCACACAATCAGCAGTGTATTTGTTATAATCGTCTCTCTCTCCTTCACTGAGGCTATTTATCAAGAATTTCACGAACCACCTCAAGAATGTGTGTAAACACACAGGGGATCCTGAGATGACCCAAGCTCTTCTCTTCCTTCCTCAAGTAGGATCTTTTTAACGTCCCTAACAGGTTTCTATTGTGTCCCGCACAATCATGAGCCTGTACGAGAGGAAAAGCAGCTGCTGTGATGTAACAGGTCTAATGAAAGCATCATGTCCTTCATGTCTGAGATCTTCTGTGTCTCTACGTGTAGAGCTCCGGCAGGAGTGTGTGTGTGCTCGTCCGCAGCTTGTGTAAAGCGTGAGAGGCGCACGTCTCTAAAAGCAGGCCCACGCACACGGCGAAGATGGAGAGACGTCTGCGGCAGTTCAGGATCACTGTCACACGGGAAAATAATAATAATAATAATAATAATGCACTTTCTTTTTTTAGATCTGGTGTCTCAAAGATAAAATCTTAGTGATGAAACATGAAATGAAGTAAACATATTAATATTTAAAAAGCACAAAAAAAACAAAGCATAAAGAAATAAAACGTTAAAAACAATATTAAATGAAATTGTCATAAAATTTCAAGTATTTGTGTTATGAAAAAAAATTAAATTAGACTAACATTTTAATTAAATGGGAAACAAAATATAAGACGTGGTATACAGTAGTATAATAAACGTGGTGCTAAATTTCCCAATACTGCAGCTCAGCCACTGCAGCGGCTTCTTTTCTACGGTTCCATTCCTTATTTTTTTCTTGGTATTTTTCCAGATTTTCTCCCCAACTTATTCGTAGCCATTTCCCACACCCATCCGGAGGTGTTGATAAATTGACAGAATCACAATGAAACCCCACAATGAAATCATTCAAGAACGCAACTCAGCCATTACAGCGCCTTCTTTTTATAGGGTGCCAATATTTTTGGTGGAACTAATTGGATTTTTCCAGAATATTAAATTGCTGGTGTAAATTCATGTGTGCTGGTAATATGCAAGATTTAGGTGTGTGTGTGTGCATGCGTGCGCTTACCCCGTACTGCCTGCGTGTTAGACGTGAGTACGAACACGCGGATGAGGGTGAAGCAGAGAGGAGAGTAATCGTGCTCCCAGATCACCGCGGGAATCAGCAGCACTTTGCCGTAGCAGGACAGCAGCAGAGCCTTCAGCAGATCGGACGTTTTCACAGAGCCGCCGTAGAGCTTCTGGACGAACCATAACACTGCTAAGACTCCTCCGCAGTACACACCCAGCTCTGACAACACACACACATTGATTATTTCCTCATTAGTTCCAATTCTTCCACCAAACATAACTATTTACTGTGTCACTTTTTTTTTATATTTATTTTCCGAAATTCTGCCGAGTCGTCATTCTTTGTTCCACCATGGAGTGTGTACCGGACGCACCTAGAAAAGACAGAGCAAACATCCCATAAAAGTCCCATTCTTTCGTGTATCTGATGATGTCAGCAGGATCACCGGTGACCTCTGAACTCTGGAGCCGAGACCATCTGAGATACGCCTCACACAGTAGGCAGAAAACACACAGCTTCCAGTGCATCTGAAGAGAGAAAAGATCTCAGTGTCTTCCTTTACCATTTGATTGAATGTATTTATAGCTCTAGAGTAGGGCTGCACGATACATCGTTTCAGCATCGTCATCGCGATGTACGCATGCGTGGTAGTCACATCGCGGCAGTCACGATGCAGGGCAAAATAAAAAAAATTGTGTGTGTCTGATTTAAAAATGTACTTTCTATATTTCTACACTTTCTATTCACGGATCTATATTTGTCTAATATAAAGTAACTCATATTTAAGGGTTCTTTAAAAACTACAAAGCACACGTTGAGCGCGGGACGGGAGAAAAGTGCCGAAATGGAAGATTTGGTCGCAAAAAGAAACGCAACGTCGGTCATATTTGAAATACTTTATTTTGGATACAAAAAGGATGATGCTGACCAAAAACATGTGCGTTGTCGGGAGCGCCTGGCAGTTGTTGCCGCAACTCACGGAAACATTACGAATTTGTTTGACCATTTAAGTCTAACATCAAGTTCCCCATCAGAGAGGGTTTTCAGTGCCAGCGGCAACATAATCACATGTCAACGTTCAAGTCTCACGCCTGCAATGGTGGATAGACTGGTGTTCTTAGCTAAAAATCTTCGCAAAAAACCTCTAAGCTTCAGTGAGTAAGTTAATGCATACAGAAGCACCAAATTGGTGTATTTGAATATTTATATTTACTTTATGCTCTGATAAAGAAACCATTTTTTTTATATAGTTGTTGAAAAGTTTAATTTAATCTTTTTTGCTAGCTGATGACCAACACTTGTTTTACTTTGGCTAAACAAAGTAT
>JAQQZS010000012.1:33865238-33879791 GCA_030068045.1 Platyallabes tihoni | reverse complement strand
AGGGTTTTGATTATACTTTTACATTTTTTTTATTCTTTGAAAATGCTTACAAAATTACCCCAATTATTCTTGAATTATTATTTGATATTTATGCAGTTCAAAACACCTGATGAACATAAATAAATTTGTACACATCGCAATATATATCGCAGGAAAAAAATATATCGCAATGTAATTTTTTCCCAATATTGTGCAGCCCTACTCTAGAGGTAATTAATAAGGATCGTGTGTCTAGACTGTGGCACTCACGTTGATCTGTGTGTTGAACAGAATGTGTCGGAAGGCCTGGATTTTACACAAGATGGCGTCTAAGAGAATGATGACAGGATCGTATTCAATGTACTTGTCCACAGGTTTGGCACATGATCGCTGAAAAAAAAGTATCAGAGCATGTGGTTCAGTCGAGTAACAGCATTAGAATCACTCCTAATACCCATGTGTTGGTTGTAGAGAATAGGGAATAGGGTGTAGTTCCCTAGTTCCCTAATAGGGAATAGTTCATTCAGGTGTCTCCAGCTGACATCACAGCTACTGGTGAAACAAGGGCAGCTTCAATCCACTTATGGGAAGCGTGTAATGCCTGACTGAGCTGAATTTTCATGACCTCGGTGGCTCATCACTTTGGCTCCCAATGACCAATCACTAATCACCATTATTCCCAATGACCAATTATTGAGTCTATTGTTTTCCCAAGTGACCAATCATCACTGCTATTCCCTGATCACTGATCACTGCTATTCCCAAGCACCAATCACAAATCATCATTTTGCATGACCAATGACTAATTACCATAATTCCCAAAGACTAATCACCATTATTCCCAAAGACTAATCACTATTATTCCCAATGGCCAATCACTATTATTCCCAATGGCCAATCACTAATCACCATTATTACCAATGACCAATCACTAGTCACCACAATTCCCAATGACTAATCACCACAATTCCCAATGACTAATCACCACAATTCCCAATGATTAATCAACATCATTCCCAATGACCAATCACAAATCACCTTTGTTTTCCCAATGACCAATCACTATTATACCCAATGACCAATCACTAATCACCATTAATCCAAATGACTAATCACCATTATTCCCAAAGTCTAATCACTATTATTCCCAATGACCAATCACTAATCAACATCATTTCCAATGACCAATAACAAATCACCTTTGTTTTCTCAATGACAAATCACTATTTTTCCCAATGACTAAGGATAAATCACCATAATTCCCAATGACTAATCCCCATTGTTTTCTCAATGATAAATCACCATTATTCCCAATGACCAATGGCTAATCACCATGTTCCTAATAAACACTGGTCACTGACCACCATGGTTTCATTCCCTAGCATCCAATCACAGTTTAGCACCACCCCCAAAAGCCAAACACCATCAAGATCCAGGACTCTGATTTTTATTTTTTCCCCACAAAGTGTATATGATAAAAAGTAATAAATAACTGCATAAAAAATATTGTACAACATCAAAATAATCGACTTTCTCATCTGATCAGTGTCACTGCATCAAAATAAAATAAAAATAGATTTTTATAATTTAACTAAGTTAGTTTTATTAGATTTGAAGAACACAATGGAGATCAGACACCGAACTGAGGGGAAACGTGTAAAACTTTATGTCCTCAACTACACAGTACTGGCTCATGGTGACCCTCATGTACGAGTCGCTGTTGATCTTATATGAATAATGCATATGTTCTAGCAGGTTCACACGCTGCACTCACACATATCGTTATCTTGACTATTCCGTTCCTGTAATCTCGGTATAATTCCGAAGCCTCCTCGTTACATTCGATGCATTTAAAAGACATCTTAGCCATGTTCTTCTGTTTTGATTTCCCAGTTTCCGGCATATTTCCCCCCGGGGTCGTTACGCTCAACTGTTCCTTGTGGGAAATGTAGTTTTGCTTAAGAAGAAGCGCTGCATGAAAACGGCACCGCGGAACTACGTTACCCGTGATGCTCCGCTGTTATCACCTGCACAACGCTCCGAACATGGCACCTGCCTGTAGGGCTGTTGTGCTAGCGCTCTCGGTGCTCTACTTATGCGGCGCTATCATTTCCACCGACTATTTCTCCACGCTCGCGCTCCTTAACGGCGAGCTTAACGAACGCGGTTGTGCGCCAGCGTCCGAGTGGGAGGAGTTTTCTCCCGACTGCGGTGAGTTTGATTTTCGCCACGACTCTGTTAACTCGCAGCAAGTTTTGCTAGCAACCGTTTCCCCACTCGTTTTCACACAAGCCCCGCCCACTTTTACATATAAGCCCGGGCTAGTTATTTTTTTTTATTTGTTTTCCTTTATAAACAAATAAGCATGTTATAGTTTGTCATTTATAAATAATATTTAATGTTTATTTAAATATAAGAAGTGGTGTTTAATTTATCGTAGGTGGCGTTGTACTTGTATATCGTGAAATAATTCAAACTAAATGACAAATGATTTTAACAATATTTTCACACAAAACTTTAGCATATATTACTTATGTAAAAATAACAGAATGTAAACGTTTAACTGTGCAGAGAGGCGTGGTTTATATCGGAATCCGGGTGGGAAAACAAATTCCGCCTCTCACCCAGTGTATCATTCTCACTTCCGGGTTCGTTTTCAATACACAACTTAGTCCTAATGAAGCTGTGTGTGTGTGTGTGTGTGTGTGTGTCGTGAATATGACAAGCATGGCATCTGTCTCTGATTCCTTCATGTATTTGTTTTGTAAGGGAATAGTGGGAAAATCAATGGTTTTAAGTCATTTAATCCAGTGCTGAAAGATGAAGCTGCCTGGCTGGATAGAGGTGACGTAATGTACATATGTTCTGACGTCACAAACACTTAGATACGTAGGTACAGTATACGGTGTGTATGTATATACTGTACATCAACAATCACCTCCTCATATGATGACATCACAGTACCTCGGTGCCGATTCAATTCATATTGCGATTCTACACGTGTCATGATTTTATACATATCCCAGTTTTATGTTAAATTTTCTTACAATTTTTTGCAAAATGTATAAGAAAATGTTTAATGTATGAATAAATAAATGTAGCCCGTTTTCTATCACATTAGTTTTCTAACTTAAAAAGCAAGCGCAGCATTTAAACAATACTAATGACAAATACAAGAGTTTAACCTTTAACTTCAATCAAATTTAATTTAAAAAAAAAGCTACATTGTTACTGAGCAGCAGCACGTATCTCTGTTACATCATCCATCATCATCATTATTATTATTATTATTGTAAACAAATGTAGCAATTAATTCACTCCTACCACACAGGAGGAAAATGTGTAAATAGTTCAGAGTGCACGACCTGTAGGATTATTTAAAAAAAATTTAAAAACGGCTATGTTTTGCCTAGTCAAATGCCTCCAAAGTCTCAAAACTCACCTTGAGTCAGTGTGGCGATGCATGAATCACTACACAAAGAAAACACGATTCATACCTCTTTAATATACATCAGCCTGAACTGCGCTATATTAACACCTCTAGACTAAGACACAAGGGGCTCGCTACATATGTTTTGATGACGGAGAAACTCGACCTGGTAAACTGGAGTGAATGACTAAAGCTCTGCCGCATCACTTCTTTCTCTTGCATTCAGTACAGATGAATCCCACTGACTATAGGTACGCAGAACAGCATTATGGGTAAGGTAGGGACGCAGCGCTGATGCCGGACGAGTACCAGTCGTGGGTTTTGTCTTGCAGATCCGAACGTTCTCCAGCTGGAGGATCCGGAGTGCGAGGACGGCAGCAGCGTGGACTGCGAGTCGGTCTTCTCTCTGAACGCAGAGAAGATTCTGGTGAGCGTCTCGGCGTTCGTATGTCCATCTTTATGGATTTCATAGTGTTTAATTCGTGTAAAGCCAAACTTTGAGGCTGGTTTTCAATCAGAGAAAAACTTCAACTTTTTAAAGCTTTTAAAAACTTTTCAATTGAAGGCCAGTTTCAGAGTATGGGGGTGCAAACTTTTGCACTTGACTGTAGCAGCTAGCACTTAATCAAGGGTACGAGTATTATATTACATAGAGTTTTTCTTAGCCATTGCTAAAATGTGTGTGTGTGTGTTCATGCTGTCAGAGCCAGGCCAGACTGTTTGTGGAGCAGCAGCGCTTTCCGTTCCCTGTTGACGACCAAAACTCCAACGAGGAGCTTGGTATGCCATTCCTCTCTCTCTCTCTCTCTCTCTCTCTCTCTCTCTCTCTCTCTCACGTGACGATGCATTGACGTGACCGTGTGCTGCCTCTCAGCCATAGGATACGTCCTCATCGGCAACGGGCTCTACGATGAAGCCATCAAACACTTCTCCCTGTTACTGCAGGTCAGCCCCTACTGCAGCATGTAACTCACTCATCATTGCCATCATAACTGTGTGTGTGTGCTTTCTTATTTACAATTCGTTCAAAAAATACCATTCTGGTCTATGATCAGGGCGATCCAGAGCTGGTCAGCGCCATGTACGGCAGAGGGATAGCGTATGGGAAAAAGAGCCTGCAGGTGAGACGCTGGAGCAAAAAGGAGAGAAGAACGAGGCCGGAAACTGGACTTACTGGTCTTCCTATGTCTCTTTTTCTGTTCTGCTTTTTTGTTTTGTGTGTGTAGGACATAAAGAACGCAGACTTGGCTCTGTATGAGCTAAGCAGAGTGATCACGCTGGAGCCCAACAGGCCAGAGGTGTACGAACATAGAGCAGAGGTACACACACACACACACACACACACACACGCACCTGTTTATTCTGTTGTTCTCCTCGACTGCGTTGTCATCTATATTAGTGTTGTTTCATTAGTGTGTCTGTGTGTCTGTGTGTCTGTGTGTGTGTCTGTGTGTGTGTCTGTGTGTGTGTCTGTGTGTGTGTCTGTGTGTGTGTCTGTGTGTGTGTCTGTGTATGTGTGTGTGAACGTAGATTCTCTCTCCACTCGGGCGGATCAGCGAAGCTCTGAGCGACCTCACGAAAGCCATCCAGCTGCAGCCTTCAGCACGACTGTACCGCCACCGAGGAACACTCCTCTTCATCTCGGAGGTACACTCGCACTCGCTCCTCGTTCCCTCTGACATGCTTTAGCTCGTATCACCTGATGTGCGTGCGTGGTGTGTTCAGGACTACGAGGCTGCCATGGAGGACTTCCAGCAGTCTCTGGAGCTGAAGAGGAACCAGCCGATCGCCATGCTCTATAAAGGCCTCACCTTCTTCCACAGAGGCCTGCTTAAGGTACACACGCGTGTTTTATATTTCCGTGAGTTTTAACATGAGCAGGACTAAGTGCAGGACAAAATGTGCTGGACCTGGCTTATCTCCTCTTACTATGAGCTGTAGGAATCTTAATAATTTTTTTTATTAATTGATGAATTTAACAAGTTTAAAATTGACCATATTTGTTTTGTGTTATATTTCGCCGCAGTTCAGATGTCTATTAATTTTTCACGGCACAAGCTCAGGCAAAGCAAAGTATTGAATGTTCTATTTTTACTGGCGTAGTTTATATTTTAAAAAATGTGGTGTTTTATTCAATACTTGATGAATTGTCATCAATAATTTAACAGGTTAAAAATGTACCATGGTTGTTTTGCATTATATCTCTCTGTAGTTCAGATATCTGTTCATTTGTAGCCCACAAGGGGGCGCATTTGCAGTTAAGATGATGCAAATTATTGATTGTTGTATTTTTACTGGCATCATTTCTAAATTATTAAAATAATTTTTTCCCCTGTTTTGTTTAAATTTGTCTCTCATATCTACTTGTGCTTGAAGGACTATTTAAATTAAATCAAATATTATTGTTATTGTTTATTTTTAATGATTTGTTTATGGTTCTGCACTCAGCATTATCTTCATCACTCACTCTGTAGTTAAAAGTATATATTTAAAAGAAAAAAAAACACTTGATGTTTTTTCTGCACACAGGAGGCCATTGAGACATTTAAAGTAGCGCTGAAGTTGAAGTCAGACTTTATTGACGCACACAAAAGCCTGGCTCAGGCATACAGGTGACACGCATGTACACATTCAGCTGATCACACCAGCTCACCTTACTCAGGGACTGATGCATTTCTCACGTTCTGTATGTGCGTGTGTGTGTGTAGGGAGCTGGGTGATTTCGACAGCGCAATGGAGAGTTTCCAGAAAGCTCTGCTGCTGAACCAGAATCATCTCCAGTCTCTGCAGCTCAGAGGGATGATGCTGTATCATCACGGCAGCCTGCAGGACGCCATCGGCAACTTCAAGGCGCGCGCCGTCTCCTCCCTCTCTCCTTTTCTCTCTCTTATACACTTAGTCCCCCACATCTGTTTCTCAGGCTTATAAAGTCTAGTCATACAAAGCGACGGCTCTCAAGTGGTCCCGTGCCAGGAGCCAGCGTTTACTCTCTTTTATTGTTAAAGATGTGTTTGATTTATATTTGGCCTCAAAGAATCCTGATCAAGAAAAAGGCTGAGTGTTTAAACCGTGATTAAAATTTAGTTAAATCAATTGGTGCACTCACAAGCTCCATAAATCATTTATAATCATTGGAATTTTTTCAGACAATGTGACAAACATTGGCGATTTATAACTGAATTGTTTTTCCCCACTCTTTGTGTTCTGTTAATGGAGCTTGTGAGAGCACTCTCAGGACAGAAATCTTTCTGTTTATTCAAACAATTTTGTCGCAAACCCACTCATTACACACTCTTTCACCAGTCTCAAAGCACTAAATCGTCTCAAAACGCGCACTGTAGACGTTGTGTGCGTTTACGAAAAGCTGTCTGCACAATACAGCACGTGCTCGAGACTTTGGAGGCGATAAAATGTTCTTGTTTCTTTATAATCTTACAGGAGCTCAGCTGCTACCTATAGGATGCCTGAGTGTCTGGCATCTCGAGTGAGATTTTTCTGCATAGTTTATACACATGCATGCAAAACCCGGTACATTTACAGAGTTGTAATTGTGCTGAACAACCTTCACATTGCCATGTCATGGGGTCAACTCAACAGGAAGTCACTTATTTTGGGTCATTTGCAAAAACCTGTTACTGGAATTTGATACACTCTTCCTAGGGAAACTTAAAAATGGCATTGGTATGTCACCCGGGTGGCAATGGCACAGGGTGCTTGGGCCCACTCATCGTTACTTGCAACTTGTATTTTGGGCTAGATTTAATTACTCATGTTCATTTCAGTTGTAAAGCTGCTGAATAAAGCTGAGGTATAAAACGGTCTAGTTATTATTTTGATTTCATAAAGGTTCAAGGTCTTAAAGTTGTACTGGAAATGTAATATAAAATCAGAATATTTAGTAGTGGGCCGTCGCTGGTGACTTCCATCGCTGTATTTATAATACAAAAAGAAAGTTTTGTCTAATGGCTCAGATATTGTTGTTTTTATTTATCTATTTATTTTTTTAAAAGCCTCTGATTGGTTTCCCCTTAGAACATTGTGAAAGATACTGAAGATGTGTATTGTTGGTTGTGCAGAGGTGCCTGCAGCTGGAGCCGTATAACGAGGTGTGTCAGTACATGAAGGGCCTGAGCCACGTGGCCATGGGGCAGTTCTACGAAGGCATCAAGGCTCAGACTAAAGTCATGCTGAACGACCCGATGCTGGGCCAGAAAGCCAGCTCCGAGTATCTCAAAGTCAAATACCTCCGAGGTGAGAAGCTAGTATTGTGCTTATGTGTTTTTTTTTTTTGTTTTTTTTTCTTTGCTTACACGCTCTCTCTATTTTTTCCCCTCTCTTCTTCGTTCCAGAGTACTCTCGATACTTGCACTCTCACCTGGACATCCCTGTAGCGGAGTACAACGTGGATCAAGATCTTCCCGGGAACTTTAAAAACCACTGGGCGAAAAATCTCCCCTTCCTCATCGAGGACTATGAAGAGCAGCCTGGACTGCAGCCGCACATTAAGTGTGTGTCTTTGTGTGCTGGATTTGTTCAGAACGTCCGTTTTTTGTTCTCGCGTCCTTTTTCATAAGTGTTTGTGTTTTGTTTTTTTATATTTTTTTCCTTAAGGGATGTTCTACCTCAGGATTTCGAGAGTTACTCCGAGGAGGTGCAGAAGCTGATCTGCACGGCGGATCACCTCGGCACACTCATGCAGTACAACACGTCAGGGTTCCTGTCCAATCAGCGCATCCACAGAGGTCAGCCCTCAAACCTCCCTAGCTCTTCTTTTGTCCAAATGTCTGGAAAGGAGGAAAATAATGACTAAGCCAACCAGAACATGTCTGTTGATCTGTGTTAAGCCATGGGTCTGGCCAGCATAGAGGTGATGCAGGCGATGCAGCGGACATGGACCAACTCGAAGGTGCGCGTCAACGGCAAAACCAGGCAGCTCCAGTGGAGAGACATGTTCGACATTGCTGTTAAATGGAGGAGGTACTGCGTTCTGGAAGGAATATGCGCAAATGTAGTGTTTTTTTTTTTTTTCTTTCTTTCTTAAGATATCTGATTGTTTGTGTGTGTTTGCATGTTTGTGTAGGATTGCTGATCCAGATCAGCCTGTCTTATGGTTGGATCAGATGCCAGAACAGAGCCTGAGCAGAGGGTTTAATAATCACATCAACCTTATCAGGTGCTACAGCGCACACATCTTGTATCTGACACTCTCATTCATACCGCGCTATACCCCAGTTTAAACTAGTTCTTTTGCCCTATTCTTGTTTTACATGTTACACTGCTGTCTATGAATCTAAAATATGAAGCACTGATAATAAGTGCTTATGATGAAGACCGGATGATGGTAAAAAATATGAATCAGATGATAAGGATAAATTGTGTACAGGTAGTCCCTGACTTACAAACGCGATCCGTTCCGGGAACATGTTCGTAAATCGGATTTGTTCTTAAGTCCGTCAAAGTGAGTCTTATACGCCTTTGACACACACATACAATCTAAAGCATTCAAATAACTTTATTAATCCCAGAGGGAAATTGCCTATGCTTGGTTAGAGCAACCGCACCAAGCTGCTGCACGCTCACGCATGCGCAATTGCCTGCAATTGATAAAGCATATCAATCCACCTGACTAAATATTTGTCCCCTTTTCCCACACTCCCATCACGTCAAATGTGACTGACAGTGTTGTCTCTGCGCCTTTAAATCGCGAGGAGAATACTGAAAGCCATTTTATCTCCCAGTTGTTTTCCACTGTATTGGACTGTGAACTCTGTTTTGTTGAGGATTATTCACCATCAGGATAGGACAGACATTTTCTATCATCCTGCTCTCGGACTGATTCACTGAAACCGGTGAGGCCGACTCATTTCTCCCACACACTCCCTAACACACACATACAATATACCGGACTTTAGACATTTTATACATTCACTTAGACCCTGAAAATATTGTATATAATTGTAAATATTGGTATCTGGTGCATTGCAGTGTCTATTTTTTGTACAATACACATGAGCTACTTATTGAACGGAAAGTAGAACCGCAGTCTCTTCATATCTGCGGAAATTCGTAACTCGAATGTTCATAAGTCGGGGACTACCTGTATAATATGTTTGTTAGTAAACTAGGATTTGGTAACATGGCACAATCAACAGTGTGTGAACCTGAACAATTTTATAAAAAGAAAAAAAATAATGTTGTAAAACAAAAAAGTAGAGAAAGCAAAGATCTGAGAGCAGCAGGAATGGTGGGATCACATCACATGGGATAAAACATCTGGTGTAGAATATCAGATAGATCGGACAGAAACATTGGGAAGGAAACAAGCATAACAGAGATCGCTGCAAAAACATCTGATGTCAAACGTATCCGATATCAGAGACAACATGTCTGACAAATGTAGTAGAGAGAATGGAAGGGAGTAAGGGATATCGGAGAATCCATGCTGGATATCTGAGAGAACATTTGAGAAGAAACTTCGGATGAAGGATAAAGCAATTAGAGGAGAACATATTGGATGTTGGAGAGAACATATCAGAAAACGTCTGCACTAGAGGAAACAAAAATTAGAAACGTATTGGATTTCGTAGAAAACACTGGAGGAAACGAATCAGATACCAGAGAGAAAGTATTGGATATTGGATCGAGCACTTCAGAGAAAACACCAGATATCGGACAGAACATTCGGGAGAAAACATCCTGTATCAGAAAGAATGTAACGATTACCTGAGAGAAGATATGAGAGAAAATGTCAGCTGCAGAGAGAACATATTGGATATTGGAGAGAAAGCATTGGAAGAAACAACTCGGATACTGCAGAGAACAGATCGGATAGTGGAGAGAGAGAGAGAGAACATATCAGAGACGATACACGAATATCAGACAGAAAGTATCAGATTACAGAGAGAACGTTTCAGAGAAAATGTAAAAAAAATATGATATCAGAGAATACAACAGATATGGGACAGGAAACATCCTGTGTCAGAGAGATCACATCCGGTACCAGAGCGACAATGTATTAGATAACAGAGAGAATGTATCGGATTTCAGAGAGAACATCCAATATCGGAGGAACATGTTGGTTATTAGAGAGAACGTTGCAGGAAACAAATAGAATATCAGAGACTACAACAGATATCGGACAGAGCGTGTCGAGGAGAACATCCTGTAAAGGGGCGAAACCAACAGAGTTTTAAAGAAGAACGATCATAGAACAGACTGGATATGAGAGACATCATGTCGACATCAGATTTTGGATCCTGTAAGGACAATTTAGAAACGAGTTTGCTACATCTTACAGCTTAATTAGGGCCCAAGTGCTATGACATCAGCACGATGACGACGCAGCGACGATCGGCCCAAAAGCACCCGCGCCATCGCCGCACCAGAAAGAACGTATGCCATATTCAGTGACATCAGCGTTCATGGCTGCTCAAAAGGCACACAGGTTGTGTGGCGCGATGGCACAGGTGCTTGGGCCCGCTCATCGCTGCTTGCAACTATATTTAGGATTTTTTAAATTTATTATTATATTTACATGTTATACTTCATTTTATTTAGAATGAATGTGTATTGTGTGTGAAAGGTTAAGTTGCTGTTGTAACTGTGTGTGTGTGTGTGTGTGTGTGTGTGTGGTGTTCAGGGGCCAGATCATCAACATCAGATACATGGAATACTTCAGCAGCATCCTGGACTTCATCAAAGACAGAATCTTAGTGTATCACAGGTAAGGTGATGGTGGTGATGGTGATGATGATGATGGAGCGCTCTGTCTAACATCATCCCTCGCTCATGTTGTTCCTCAGTGCGTACAACCCTCGAGGAGTGCAGGAGGTCAAGCAGGCGCTGGAGGACGTCAGCAAAGTGGAGGACCTGCTGCCTATAATGAAGGTAATGTCACTCGCTTACAGCCCTGACACTTTCAGTACACATGGTGCAGCAATCTAAATGTGTGCGTGCGTGCGTGTGCGTGCGTGCGTGTGCGTGCGTGCGTGTATGTGTGTGTACGTGTGTGTGTCTTTTAATGCAGTTCAACAGTAAAACCAGGGACGGGTTCACGGTGAACTCGAAGGTGCCGAGTATGAAGGATGCTGGGACGGAGCACGATGGCTTCACCGTCACCATCACCGGAGACCGGTCAGGCACCACACGCCCCCCTCCTGACCTTTCACCTTTCACCCCTGAAACACTGCAGCCGTCATTGTTGTTGTAACTGTGTTCATTGTCCTTAGTGTGTGTGTGTGTGTGTGACTTCAGTGTGTGCACTTCTTTTTAAACAATGCATCTTATGGTGTGGAGTTAATCAGACAGAACACACACACACACACACACACACACACACACATACACACAGGCATCATTGGTGTATTGATTTAATGTTTTCCCATGCTGTCATGGAGTCTGAAAACAGCGCACACACATACACACGCACACACATACACACGCACACACATACACACGCGCACACATACACACGCGCACAAATACACACATACACACGCACACACATACACACATACACATACTCTGTTTTGATTTGGGGTGTGTCTGTAACTGTGGTGGGTTTGGATTACAATCAAAAGAGGTGTGTGTGTGTGTGTGAGAGAGAGAGAGAGTTAGAATGTATAATGTGTGTGGGTGTGAGTATGTGTTTATTGACATGGAGAATTGTGTGAAGTAATGCTTTAATAAATAATTTGTTCATGTGTGTGTGTGTGTGTGTGTGTGTGCAGCGTGGGAAACATGCTGTTCTCAGTGGAGACTCAGACCACAGAGGAGAGGACGCAGCAGTACCAGTCAGAGATTGAGGCTCTGTATAAAGACCTGACGGCGAAAGGCAAAGCACTCATGCTGTCCTCCGAGCTGGGGGTGTGTTTACTTTTGCTCGCGCTGTCTGTCTGTGTTAGAATCACATTTAAAGAAAAAAAAGAATATTACAAACCTTTTCACTTTCTCTCTCTCTCTCTCTCTCTCTCTCTCTCTGTACCCTCAATTTTCATGTCTCTCACACACACACACACACACACACACAATCTACCTCGCTTAATGTTTTAGCTTTCAGCTTTTCCTCTACATCTCCTTTGTCTCTCTCTCTCTTCCTGTTTCTGTCTCTGACATTCTTTCTCTCGCCCGCTCTATATTTTCCTCTTTTATTTCATCTCTCTTTCGCTCTCTTCGCTTAATTTCCTGTAGTACTCTCATTGTTTTTGTTTTTCTACATTTTCTGTCTCTCTCTCTTGAACTTTCTGTCTTCCTGTTTCTGTCTCTTACATTTTCTCTCTTTTGCTCCCTCTCTCTTTTACTCTCAAATTCTCTCACTCCCCACTCCCGCTCTCTTATCCTTATTCTGTCTTTTGTTATTGTTATTGCTGTCTTTTTTTTTTTCTCTCGCTTCCTCCCTCACTTTGTCCTCTGTCTGTCTTTCACTGTTTTTTTCTAGGCATCTCTCTCTCTCTCTCTCTCTCTCTCTCTCTCTCTGTCTCTCTCACTCTCTCTCTCTCTCTCTCTCTCTCAATTTCCTGTCTTTCTCTGTGAATAAAGCTCACAATCCATTGGCTGGAGAGGTCACATGACTTTAAGCTGAAATGTACAGTGAATGAGTAATGTTAATTGGGTGTATGTAGCATTAATAATACTCACTGTTTATCTCTCGCTTATTCCTTTGTGTGTGTGTGTGTGTGTGTGTGTGTGTGTGCAGGATTCTGATGCGGTGTGTAACCTCGTCCTCTCCCTGGTCTATTATTTCTGTAACCTCATGCCCCTGTCCCGAGGCTCCAGGTACAGACGTGTCGAACAGACACACGCTTGATCTTCTAGTCACGAGCAGGTTTAGTAGCGACGGTGAGACGAAGTCTCGTTAGGACTCGAGACTTCCGAGCCAATAGATTAGAAGACGTTTTTTATAGCAAATAGATTCAAGCTTTGCAAGCAACACAATTAATATGTTCACAGATAGCTGAAGTTGTAATTTTTCATTATGGGCGAAAAATAATCGTGTAACAAGTGTCGTGCTACTGGCGGCTCACAGTGTGATGATTAAAGTAGTGCAAGATTCATGTGAAGGAGATATGAGACCAGTTGAAGCACCAGTCTTATCAGTTACATGACTCCTGGGGAAACGACACACACTTCGAAGCAAGGCAAAAAAGTCTTAAATAATAATAATATGAAGAATGAAGCGGACATCAGTAGCGTTAAACCACGACTTTATACTGTTTTCGAGTTCCTCAAACTCAAACATTTTAATAAATCCTTAATCTGTGCTTGTAACGGTAGTTTAGCATCGTCCGGACCTCCTAATCAAAACCATACCGCAGCCTCTGTACTCGACATGTTCTTTGATTATTTCATTAAATCAGAGGCGTGTCATTTTAGAAAAAATAAAACATTTTTTAAAAAGTCCTTGGTTTAAAAAGTACCTGTTCCTTAAATACATTTTTAAAAAAACGTAAGAAAGAAAAGCACATACTAGAGCTTTTGTTCCATCTGGGGGCGGAGCAGCTACTTTCAGGGCCAGAAAAGCCGCAAACGTTTATAAGAAACGAGAAATTTTTATTGTTTAAAAATATCAGATCTGTGTGATTGTTTTGCTGTTTAGAATTTGCCCTTCTGAGGTGATATTGAAAATGACAGATTTTAAAGTATATACAGGTTTACATACCGCAGCTTTAACTCGACACATCATAGATAATAGAGATGAGGAAAATCAATTCTGTGATGTATCGTGGTGATTCTTTTATGTACCGATTTCATATATCGCGACAATGACTCCAAAAAATATTATTTTTTATTATTATTTTTTATTTAAACGTTTATATTTGAGGTGGTAAAATGTTCCTCTGTAATCCTACAGGTGTTACACAGCGTCGAAAGGGAATCTAAAAAAAATAGTAGTGAATTGGGATATTTATAAAATCTCGACACTTATAGAATTGCAACACGGATCAGATCGTCGCCTAGTTATCGTGATAACATCATATCGGGTCGTCCCCGTTCCTAATAGATAATATAAAGCGTTTAAAGATGGCTTTCAGGGATTTAGCAGTACAGGTTTGTTTGATAGTGGGGTATCTGATTACTATCAAGTGTTCCACAGAGCGTCACAGGAGATCCTTTCTCCCAACGGCCATAAAACTTTACAACTCATC
>JAQQZS010000012.1:33852237-33865138 GCA_030068045.1 Platyallabes tihoni | reverse complement strand
TTCCTTAGATAACAACTGTGAGCACCTGTAACCAAGCATAAGCAATTTCCCTCTGGGATTAATAAAGTTATTTGAATTGAATCTTGTCCTGTAATGATTTATGTTTGGTTTATCATGGAATTTGTGTGTGTGTGTGTGTGTGTGTGTGTGTGTGTGTGTGTAGCATCGTGGCGTACTCAGTGGTAATGGGAGCTCTCATGGCGAGCGGGAAAGAAGTTGCAGGCAGAATTCCAACCGGGAAGGTAAGGACGAGAAAAACTAAGCTGTCCTTAGAGCACGAGAACGTCGTGTTTGTGTATAAAAAGTAGAAATCCAATGTTTTATCTTTCAGCTGGTGGATTTCGAAGCCATGACCACGCCCAGTCCCGACCGCTTCACCAAAACGGCCAAAAGCTGGATGAACTTGAAGAGGTGAGGATTCTGCTCAGGAACCAGGAATGATCGATTAATTGTCAAATCTTCCTTTCCTTAAGAATACTAGGTGGACAAATCAGGAGCCAGGTGCCTGTGACCATCAGATTTTCATGTAAACTGTTTAATGAGACTTAAGCTAATTAGTTGTAGAACTAGTTGGATTAATTTGGGAAGATGAACCTGAGTGCAACCCAGCTCAAACATTTTTGAGAGTAAAACTTTCTTTATGTCTCAGAGGAGACACAACCAATCTTAGGATAATTTTTGGATTTGTCCACACGTGATGACCTAACCTAACCTTCCTGTCGTCCTCTGTCTCCTCCACACAGTCTGCCCAGCTGGTACCAGAACCTTCCGTCTGTAACCGAGACCTTCCAGTTCGCCAGAACCATGATCGAGGTCCTGAACACCGACGCGTCCTCGCACTGTCCCAAAACATCCTAAAAGGCCATCTCCACCCCGTGCGTCCCTGCTCGTCCCCCGTTTTCTCTTTTCAGTCTTCCATTGCAAAGCTCTCCTTCAGAGAGCATCTCAATTGACCCCTGAAGCACACTTGACGAACTCGAAACCCTGTGATAAATCTGTTTTAATTTCAATCAAAAGGGCTCGTTTATCAGCTGATGATTTTCAAATCAGGAAGGATCCACAACTGTGAAGAATGGCATGTCCACAACCAGGGTTATTAAAATACTTGAATACTAACGAGGGATTAAAGCGAAGCCTTGAAAGGAAATCGAGTGGCACTCGATGACATCACTGAGTCACATACTACTGTTAATTTGAAGAAAGAATTTTTCAGTTGAAGCGCTGCTCGTTCCCCGTGTTTTAGTTCAGAAATGTTTGTTTTATCTGCTTTTAAGTCTTCTTTTTCATCTCCGGTTTAAAGAACGAGGACCTCAAGGACATTTCAGTGTTTAGGAATTAAATTCGAAAGCAACGGTATGTGAGGCTTCTCAGAGCAGCGTCGGAAATGAATAAACATCTTGAGTTCATGCAAATATGTCTTGACTTTCTCTTTTTTTTATGATATCCAACAGAAAAATATTAAATCTCCCCGATTGCAGGTCATGGTAATATCAGCTATGGTAAATGTTCAGAAAAAGTGCTTTGATTAATCTCAAAAAACATCCCATGCAATTTATAATGAGAGGAATTCTGACTCCTTTTGAGTAAATCAGATCTTTTGACTCACTGAATCGATTCATTCAGATCAAAAATGACTGCCTGATCAGCGATCAATATTTTTGAGGCTGAAATAGTTCTATGAGACGGTATTCCAACCAGTTACAAAGTAATGACTCGTAGAGAGGAGTCGGGAAAGGAATACAAAGGCGGTTGACTATTTCAAAGAGTCAATTCGATGGCAAACGACACGTCACGAGAGTGTTCAGCATGAAGAAGTGTTGTTCTGTTAAGGTTTGTGCTTGAAAGTGAACTAAAGGTTCGACAGGTTTGTTGCTTTTCTCGCCGCTATTTGAAGGAATAGACCAGAGACGCC
This sequence comes from Platyallabes tihoni, assembly GCA_030068045.1. Lineage (NCBI taxonomy): Eukaryota > Metazoa > Chordata > Actinopteri > Siluriformes > Clariidae > Platyallabes > Platyallabes tihoni. The sequence continues at coordinate 33,863,226 of JAQQZS010000012.1, read as the reverse complement.
AACCGGTTCTACTCTGGTCTTCGGGATGACTTCCGAGACCAGACGCCATTGTTCATGTAGCGATTTGGAGTGTTTGCACTACAATGCACGAATCATCCATTTGTTCCAGCATGTCCGTTTGTACTTCACATAAAAGTCTTGACAGTATTTCCACCAACACAAACAAGAGAATCAATCTCACCAGGTGGAAAACAGGTTCTGGGAAAAATCAACGCTGCTGTTATTCATGGGATTATTTTTAGCGTTTAATTCCAATGATTTCATCTGGACATCAACAGTCCTCCCTGTTTGTTTGGTCTTTGTTTCCAGAGGTTGCACCGTTCTTAAGGAAAGCCAGTTATTTTCTTTTGGAGGAATTTCTTCCATGTCCTCTGGGGTACTAAACTGCCAAGAAATCTTTACTTTTCTTTCAGCCTGTCTATTGTTCTGTTCATTAGACTGATGTTTTCATCCAAAGCAACAGGATGTTCCTGAACAGTTGAGGCTAGTTGAGACCCTCAGGCAAAGATCTTGGACCCAACACTGGAAGCGTGGCCGCTGCAACTGATTAATGCATCACATCCCATTCTGATGGACTCGGACTATCTGCCAGTTCAGCTGCTCAGTGTTTCCAGAATAAATATGGCCTCTGTATTGTGTGAACCAGTTTTGCTCCAAATGTTTGACCAAACCAGATGAAGAAACCTTGAGAGGAAGAGACCAAACCTTGCATCCTCTTCAGGTTCTGACTGAGAATAATTTGACATCTTGTATGAATAATCCCAGTGTCTCTGGGATACAAATTGATGCCTAGCAATAACACCACATCTTAGATTTCATCAGGTCTTCACTACACACGTTCCAGCGCAAGCTGTAACTTATTAGAATGTTTGCATGCTGTTTTAAAAACACCTCCTGATCAATCAGATAAACAATTAAATAAATAAACAGCGCTGTGGTTTGAATCAGTTTAATATATTATGACAGAAATCACTGATCATATCATTTCCAGGATAGGATTCCTCAAGGTGTGCTTTTGGCTTTGAAGGGAAACAAGGGTCAAGTCCTGACAAACACAGACAGATGTTTTCACAGCAACAACCTTGTAGCCATGTTACAGATCCTGTTTCAGGCATACCTTTGTTTATAGCATCGAGGAATGTTACTCATACTCGTGGAATGGGACACGATAATCCACAATTCCGGGGAAATATTGCTCAACACTGTGTAGGAGAAAAACATCAGTTCTTGAAGCGTCCATCGCTGCTAGCTGTGCGTCCCATGGGTGGGTGTTAAGAAATACTAATAGATTCATAAAGGATTATTAATAATCAAAGGAGACACAAAGATAAAATGTGTGTGCGTGGTTATTTGGAAAAAAAAAACACCTCACATGGTGGTGTATTACTGAAACTCATCTAATGCCTTACCTAAGCTGAAGGTGGGACGCTATTAGTTGCAACGAGTTAACATAATAAGTCTCAAAGAAAGAGATACAGTGTACATGTACTTTAGTGGAGACAGTAATATTTCCAGGTTGTTTATGAATTATTGGATGATAAGAGAGAGACATGGTCTCTCAGCTGGGCGTTCTGTAACTCACAAGAAACATCGTTGCGAAGGAAGGCGGCTTAAGGGTGAAAAAATATGTACAAACTGCTCCTTTAAATTCGAGTTATACAATATCACCCCGTCTTACAGAAACACTCAAGAGTCAGAGCTCAAGCTTCAAACTCGCACAGGTAGTACATGCGCCGGTCGCAGTAGTTGTCCCACCAGTCGCCGTCATCGGAGGACATGGCGACACAGTTCTCCCGTTTCCCGCCGTCCGGCTGACTTGACAGGAAGTGCTTCCTCCACTGGAAATAGGTGACCCGGGTGCCGTCGTCAAACAGGTAGAGCCCCTCGGAGCGCAGGTCGTTGATGCCTAGCCACACGGGCCAGTTACTGCCAGGCAACACCAGCTTCACATACTCAGCCAGAGCCTCTTGTTCGCGCCGGTCCCGCGGCATTGCCATGCGTCCTCCGCGCTCCTGGCATTTCTGAGACACGCCAACGTAGGTGTCGTACACGCGGTACAACAGGAAGCACTTCTGCCCCACCTTCCGGCCCTTAACGCAACCTGATAAAAGAGAACATTCATAGACGCTGTTAAACCGCAACCAGGTTGCAATCCCATAATGACAAAGTTGTCGATCAGCCCGCCATCATTTCCCGGTCCACAAACCTTCGAGACGACCGACTTCTTTGCGGTTGTCCTTGCAGAAGTTCGAGACGTCGTAGATAGAATCCTCGACGTCAGCCACTTTGCCCTCAATCCGTAACAGCCTGTCCAGGAGCTGGCTCACCTTCACGTCCAGCGTGTAGTGGCCCACGTTCAGCTTGTGGAGGGCCTGGTCCAGCGCCGCCAGCCTGGACACTGAGGCACACGTCAGAAAACAAACAAGACTTGCACGAATGGCTGATTGTTTTCATCATTTCAGACTTTCTACATTTTTCCGCCCAACAGACAGAATGAAGATGTTTAGCTTGGCTAACTGTACAAGCTCAAAACAAAAACATGTAAACAAATTAAATGTGGTCTCAGCAGAGCACACTCAACACTGATGGAAGACAGACCGCTCCTTAAAATTTTTTTTTTTTTTTTTAAAGCTAAACATATCTAATGAGACAAGGATTTTATTATTATTAATAAATCTCAGTTAGGTACAAACGCGTAATTAGGTTTAATGCAATAACTTAGACGCCCTTTACACCCTGCTGTATATCATTTGTGATCCATCAAAACTAAAAAGTAACCCTTTGATGATGACTTGCGTGTCTAGAGCAGCTTCTGTGCGCGCCTGTCTCATCACGCCTGGTCTAGGTGATGGTACAAACAAACACACTGCTGCCAGGTGTTTGTGTTGTTAGGAGACGCACACAAGTAGTTGTAGTTGCTGTCGTAGTCACTTTCGGCGACCGTGGGCTCTGGCTCTGGTTCTGGCTCGTGTTCTGGCTCTGGCTCGGGTTCTGGTTCTGGTTCTGGCTTGGGTTCTGGCTCTGGCTCTGCCTCAGGCTCCTCGATGTCTGGGGTGTCTCCTCTCTGTCTCTTTCCGTTTGAGTCACTCTGCAATCAGAGGACACCAAACAAACACAGTGCAAACACTGCATGCTGTAAATACTGTACAACTCCTAATTCTGGATAAGAAATGCCCAATTTAATTACCACAGCTGTAACTATTGCATAACATTTCTAACTGATGTTGCACAAACTTTAAAACACATCACATGGAGTGACTGTACAGGAGTGACTGCATACTGCAAGAACAGCTTTAATTACTGGGAAAGAAATACCAGACATTACAAATACAGCTGTACCGTCTGCAAAGAAAGTTATGATTCATGCAACTCCAACTGGGAAATGCTGTGCTGGAAATACCGCATGTTGCAAATACAGCTTAAAATACTGCAAAAGAAATATTGCAAATTGCGAATACAGGTCAAAATACTGCAAAAGAAACACTGTGCATTAAGAACATGACTGTAAACACTGGGAAAGAAATGCCATACTTAATGAGCACGATAGTAAATGTAGTTATGAATACTGGGACTCCAACTGTAAATACTGTGCAAGAAATACATTACAATTACAATTCCAGCTGTAAATACCATACATTATGAATATGGTTGTAAATACTGCAAAGGAAATACCATGGTACGAGTAGCGATGGTAATACCGCAAAGGAAATACCAAATTCACATTATGAATACAGCAATGGAAATACCGCACATTACAACTTCATCTGGAAAAACTGAATGGGATATTGAATACCGCAACTCCAACAGGAAATACTGCACAGGAAATATCACACGTTACAAATACTGCAGAGGAAATAGAAGACATTTCAAACACCGCAAAGGAAATACCCCACGTTACAAACACCGCAAAGGAAATACCGCACGTTACAAACACCGCAAAGGAAATACCGCACGTTACAAACGCCACAAAGGAAATACAGCACGTTACTAACACCGCAAGTGAAATACCGCACGTTACTAACACCGCAAGTGAAATACCCCACGTTACAAACGCCGCAAAGGAAATACCGCACGTTACAAACGCCGCAAAGGAAATACCGCACGTTACTAACACCGCAAGTGAAATACCGCACGTTACTAACACCGCAAGTGAAATACCGCACGTTACAAACACTGCAAATGAAATACCGCACGTTACAAACACCGCAAAGGAAATACCGCACGTTACAAACGCCACAAAGGAAATACCGCACGTTACTAACACCGCAAGTGAAATGCAGCACATTACAAATACTACAGATGAAATACCACACATTACAAACACAGTTGGAAATATTACACAGGAAATTATGAATACTGCAACTCCAACTGGAAATACTGTGAAGGAAATACCACTGCAAATACTACATTTTACACATTCATCATCAGTTACCTTACAAGACATGTTGGAAACACACTGCATTTACAGTACAGTAACGTACTGCAGAGTTCAGCACAAAGACACACACATCCAGCTGTAAGTGCCGCCCAAATACAGTAATATCACATGCTGCCCCTACAGCTGTGAAATACCACACGCGGAGCGATGACTAAGAAAAGGCCGCTTGTGTCAATACAGCTGTGAGATTTTGGAAAGACACCTGTGAAAGAGTACACGAGGAATTCTGTACACCTGTCCAATAACTGCAGCAAACACTACACAACGACAGGGAATGCCTTCGTTTCTGGGTCACCTGTGAGGATGATGATTATGATGATGAAGAATGCATCAATGTAAAAGCATCATAATGTAAGTGCTATTTATCTTTTAGATAATTAGACAAAATTAAGCAAATAATTTCATCATTCGATCATTTCGTATCTGGTCTGGGCCGGGCTGGTGGTGTGGACGAGTCTCACCTGGACATCCTGAGCAGGCTGGTCCTGGGCGAGTGCGGTGGAGTTTCCTCTGGTCTCGGCCCAGGACGTGTGCGGCAATGCCAACGCGGCAAGCAGGAGCACTGCTAACTCCATCTTCTGCTCTCTGTCGTCCTCTCCGTCTGAAACTCTCTGTCTGTCTCTGTGCTGCTCGCTCCCTCGCTCCGTCCTGACTGATCTTGTCCAACAACAGGAAACCCTCTTCCCACCTCCGACTTCCACCGAGTGTTAACTCTCTCTCTCTCTCTCTCTCTCTCTTTCTCTTTCTGTGTGTGTGTGTGTTGCACACTCTCAGACTCTTATTCATTCATCTCTATTTAGGAAAAAAAAACCCTGAGGCCTGTCTTGTTGGAACAAAGCCCGTTGTAATGTGTGAAATCTTCCAGTGCCTCCTGGATCAGGTTGTAATGAGTGTGTGTGTGTGTGTGTGTGTGTGAGCGAGCAGCAAGCTCAGTTTCCTTTAAGCATGGAAGGAATTCCGAGCACCGGCCGGGGCCACACAAAATGCTCTCATTCTTTCTCCAGTGTTTGGATGAGACGGAGGATGGAGGCGTGGAGTCTGGCCTGAAGTCCTCCAGTCCTTTTTCCTTTTTCATTACACAACTAACTTCATTTCACTAAATCCGTCCCAGATGAGAATAAATACAGGACACAAAGAGCACACTCTATTACGCGGCCTTTTAAACACCAGCTTAACGAGCTCTTCTCCGCCGTCTCAGCTAACGAGACTTCTTACAGTCGTGGCCTGACGAAGTTCTGGCACAAAATAGGGACTAAAATAGAGTCCGCATGCGAGGAATTACAGTAATTGGAGATTTACAGCCTCCATCCAAAAAAAAAAAAAAAAGGAAATGTGGCGAAATTATTGGCACCCGCATTTTCCAATGAAAGCAGTGCGTACAGCACATCAAATACGTACTAATAAGCATTCAGCAGATGTGTCTGTAATTGTTCTGTAATTGATTTGGGGCCCTAAAGTACCGAACCCGAGCATATGAACTCAAAACGGGAAGCGTCGGTCCTCACTGAATATCGTGTGCTTCATTCTGATTCCAATTTCAGTGGATTTGTTTTCAGTGTTTTGTTTTTCTATTTTGTTTTTGTAGTTTTGAGTTTTCTGTTATGTGTTTGTTTAATCATTTACGTATTTATTAATTTGCTGTTATCTTTTTGGTTTTTGCGTCACCTGCCTGTGAAGCCACTCCATCGCAGGACACACACACAAACACACACTCACACACTACAGGCAATTTGGGAAAGCCAATTAGAATAATCTGCACGTCTTAGGACTGTAGCAGGAAACATGAGGAAACCCACCAAGCACAGGGGGAACATACACACTCCATGCACACAGACCCGAGGCGAGAATCCAACTCACACCCTGGAGGTGAAACGTGACAGTGCTAATCAATAAGCCACTAAGCCATGCTAAAACTATTTAATTGTATTATTAGTTTTTTTTTTAAATAATAAATAAAAAGCACATACTGTATACGAATTACATATGGTGGACTCAAAGAGAAATGCACAAATTCGTTAATTTATACGTTATCCATATGGTTTTCATCGCCACCTGGTGGACTCAAAGAGAAATTCACACATTTTAACATTCGGCAATTTACACATACTGTATACGAATTATACCTATGGGTTTCATCGCCGCCTGGTGGACACAAAGGGTAATTCAAACTTTTTAACACTTTATCCTGAATTCAGGGTCGCAGGGACCAGGAGCCTATCCCTATTTCATACTATTTTTTTTTTCTTAATAACTAAATTCGTCTTTACCTTCAAATGTGTTTTTTCACCCACATCATATCTGGTGTTTAATGTGTGTCTTTTATGGTATGCACTGGAATTGTTTTTCTCTTGCTAATTCAGTGAAGACATCTTCACTTTGTATCTGAATCATATAATGTCATGTGGTGGACATCTTGTGTACACATTTTATGGCTTTAATTAGGTATAATTCCTCCTAAAGCTGGACATATAATGGGAATTTGCACTTTATTCAGGGAGTCATTTGACTCATAAAAAGAGTCGACTCTTTCAGCTTTCAAAAGTGCAGTCTAAAGTTTTTTTGTTTACATATTACCCATGTTTGTTTACATCTTTACGCATGTTAGTTTCACCGGAACAGAGCTTTTAAAAACAAAAATTCAGTTTACGCTTACTGAGGGAAAAATATGAAACAAATCCCAGCCTCAATCGGATATTTGATTCAACTCATTACAAAGATTCGTCTCACTGCCTATATATATATAGTTTTGCAGTGCTTGCATTTTTTGACTAAATGTGACTAGAAGAAATAAAAAAAAATAAAAACAAAAAGCACATTTCTCTTTGTGTCCACCAGGTGGCGATTACCGAGTGTTAAAATATGTGCATTTCTCTGTGTGTCCACCAGGTGGCAATGAAAACCATAGGTATAACGTGTATAAACACAGAGAGAAATTACACAGCGTCAGCCAAAACAATGTATAAACTCTTCAGGAAAAGTAAAACGTGTATAAATATTTAAAATTCATTTCTATTCGTCATATATTGATAAATGTTATGATATTATTAATGTTATATTAATATAACATGCATCATACTATTTGTGTGTATAAATTGATTTGCTGACTCATGCACACATTCTCATTCAGTAATTATTTCAGTTTTTTTTCTTTCAATAACAAAATTATAATATGAATTTAAAAAGAAAATAAAACTTTGCTTTACATTGTTTAATGTTTTTGACTAAATGTGACTAAGAGACAAAAAAACTACAACAAAAAAAGTGTGCATTTCTCTTTGTCCACCAGGTGGCGATGAAAACCATCGACATAAAGAGGAATTTTGTTATTTAAAGAAAAAACGGAAAGAATTATATATACGGATTGTTCCTCTTGTTTTCATCACCACCTGGTGCACACAAAGAATATATGCACACATTTTAACATTCAGTAATTATCTTTCTGGGCGGCACGGTGGTGTAGTGGTTAGCACTGTCGCCTTGCACCTCCAGGATCTGGGCTCGATTCCCGTCTCTGTGTGCATGGAGTTTGCATGTTCTCCCCGTGCTTGGTGGGTTTCCTCCCACAGTTCAAAGATATGCAGGTTAGTCTAATTGGCGTTCCCAAATTGCCCGTAGTGTGTGTGTGCCCTGCGATGGATTGGCACCCTGTCCAGGGTGTACCCTGCCTCGTGCCCGAAAGCCTCCTGGGCCTCCCCCGCGACCCTGATCACAGGATAAAGCGGTACAGAAGATGAATTGAAGAATAATTATCTTTCTGTTTTTATCTTTTAATAATAAAATTTCTTTTTAGATATGAATAAATAAATACAATAGAACATTGTTTGACTTTTTGTTTTTTTTAAATCATACACAAGTTGACTCTGACACTCACCTGAAAGAAATTAATCAATCAATGATTCACAAACGATTTGATAAAAACGATTCATGTTCAACTAGGGGAGAAGTCAAGGACAGGAAATGGTTTGAAATCTCATAAATATTTTATTTTAAACAGGTCACATGGTTGCTTTACATGATCATGACACCATACAGATTATATATATATATATATATATATATGAGACAGAAAGTTTATCAAAAAAGTCTAGAAAACCCTACGACTGTAGCGTAAAAGGCGGCGTTCCTTCTTTCATTTAATAGCCCGAGATAAATCGTATAAAGCATCGCAGCACTAGTACTTAGGTCTTAATAACAAAAACAAAAAAGGACAACAGAAAAATTTGCAGGGACAAGGCACGACTTCGGAACAGCCTTGATATCTAAGATGCTAACAAGCCAAGATGCTAGCGCAGACTAGTTAGCGTTACGTCATAACCTGTCAAAAAATATCCCTTCGCTCTTGTTTGTTGGTGAAGCGTCCCATCGTGTCCAGGTTCACCGTTCCACATGCGTTATTGCCGTATAGTGAATACGTTTGCGTTTCTACTGAATTTCAGAGCTACAATCAGTACGATGGGTTTCTTCAGTGATGAGCAAAATAAAGAAAGCAAAAACTTTTTGGCAGGAAACGATTCCTTAAACCAGAATGACACTAACGAGTCTACATGCACCAGCGGGTCGGAGATATGAGATACTAATTGTAGCTTTATTAAGATGGATCTGGAACGGGTTTGTTTCGTGTGTGTCTGTGTGTGTGTGTGTGTGTGTGTGTGTGTGTGGTGGATGTAGGAGGTCCTGTTGTCTGGAACGTTTCCGCTGCTTGAGCTCACGTTCAGGGGGTTACCAGTTGTCCAAAAAGTCAAAACCAGTCTTCAGGATGGAGCTGCTTGTGTTGTACTGTAACAACAAGAAAACAAATAAACAGCTTTCATTGGTTTCCATGGTAACAGCTAAGCTATGCTATGACCAAAACATGAGCGGACATACCTGTGAAAAGGCCGGACTTCCGGCTTGTACGTTGTTATCTTCCTTCTCTTTGTCGTGAGTCGACTCTGCGGGTGTTTTGACGCTCAGCCCGGGACTGAACACGTCGTCCAGAGTGCCGCTGATGGACGGCAGGGTGCTCTGAGATCTCTCCCAACCACCAAGTGGCGCACTGGGCGCCGGGGTGATACTCATAGGCGTCGGCGTGACGCTCAAGGGCACCGGGGTGACTCCTACGGGCGCAGGAGGAGGTGGAGCCGGTGGTTTCACCACTCTCGGTTTAACCGGACGTGGCACCGGGGGTTCCTGCGCCACTTCCTTGGGTACGGAATCGGACCTCATGTATGAAGGCAGCGGCTTCTCGCCTTTCTCCAGAGACTTGATCTGACTCGGCGTGAGCGACTGGAAGTCCGCCTTCTCGCCTTCCAGGCGTGACCTCTCTGCGTTCAGCTTCCAGAAAGACGCCTCCTCGTCACGCCGCGCAGACACGGACACTTCGGGCACGGCCGCCTTGGGTTTGGATTCGGGAATGGATGAGGACGTGGAGGACGAGGAGGAGGCAGACTCCGGAGCGCCGGTTATCACGCTGAATTCCAGCTGACTCTGTGTGGAGAGAAGAAGAGAGCAAGACATGTGAGAGAATGATGAAGAATATGGGACAGGGGGGTATTTTTAGTTGCGGCGGCGTCCTACATACTTTAGTCTCCCAAGAAAAAGGCGCGGAGTGTTCGTCCTGCCAGGTCAGATCCTAGAGAAGGGAAGAAAAATAAAGACGGATTAAACTTTTAGAGAAGGTGAAGGAAGGATGAGTTTACTGAGACAGGAGACTAGGGGACAGGACGCGCTCGCACAGATGTCCCCCTACACAGATGTCCCCCTACACAGATGTCCCCCTACACAGATGTCCCCCTACACAGGATTAGGGACAGTGAGCCATGGATCAGCAGTGACTCTGACCTCCTCTCCGAAGTGCACGGTCTTCTGCCCGGTCTGGATCAGCAGTTTGGGGTAACACACCACTTCCTCGCGGTCCGTCCGGTGCATGGCGTAGCGCGCGCGGACCTTCGGCTCCATCATCCCGTCGTCGATCGCGGTGTCCTGCTCGGCGGGAGACATGTCCTCCCAGGCCTCGCCGTACTTCTCCTTGATCTTCTCCCTCTCCTGCATTATCTTCCGCGCCATGGAGTTGATCGAGCTGAAATACTCGTACTTCTTCGCCTCGGTGAGACGCGGGTCCGCCGCCGCTCCCTCCATCGCCGTGGCGGCCATTTTCCCTTCTCTCCGCAAACAGAGCCTCAGTGACGTCATGACAACCGGATCAGTGGGGGCGGGGCCGCGACTGGATTCCATGGCAGCGACGCCCCTGACATTCCAGAAGCTGCTCGTGTATGAAGAGTCTCTTAACTTCCGGGTTTTATTCCGAAACAACACAAAGTAGAAATAAATACATAAATACATAACAAACAAACTAGTATAATAAATCTGAGTTACACCACACCCTGAAGTGTTTTATTTCACTAACGTGCTGATTATAATATATTGTTTAATTTAATCATTAAATAACATGGCATTTTTTTTTTTTTTTTACGTATGTACAGTCGTGGCCAAAACTTTTGAGAATGACACAAATATTAGTTTTCACAAAGTTTGCTGCTAAACTGCTTTTAGATCTTTGTTTCAGTTGTTTC
>JAQQZS010000012.1:33830578-33849578 GCA_030068045.1 Platyallabes tihoni | reverse complement strand
GGTGTAAATGTCTTCAATAGAGGGGAGAGAGACCCCGATGATCTTCTCTGCTGTCCTCACTATCCGCTGTAGGTTCTAGTGTCTTTTAGGACAGCCACTGGCTACTTTCCTTACTGAGGAGTTGGGAACACTGGCCTCTAGGGTCTAGACCTCAACCTGATAGGAATGAAATAGAGCGAATACTGCAGGCCAGGCCTTCTTGATCAACATCAGTGTCCGACCTCACAAATGCACTTCTGGAAGAATGGTAAAAAATTCCCATAAACACACTCCTAAACTTTGTGGAAAGCCACCACAGAAGAGTTGAAGCTGTTATAGCTGGAAAGGGGGCGGGGTCAACATCATATTAAACACTATGGATTAAGAACGTTACTCAAGATGTTATTCAGTTTCATATGCACCGTGAAGGCAGGCAAGCAAATACTTTTGGCAATGTGGTGTATTTTCAGAGTGAACCCCCCCCAAAAAATGTATACACGCTTCAGGAAAAGAAAAACACATATATATATATATATATAGTATGATGATAATATGATGATATTATTATTATTTTAATATCATATATCTCATACAATTTTTATTTTCCTGAAGTGTGTATACATTTGTTTTGTCTGACTCTGTGTGTGTGTGTGTGTGTAGAGAGAGAGAGAGAGAGAGAGGGAGAGTATACTGTCTTGCCAAGTCACAGTTAACAAGAACAGCTCCGTCGACTCTACTATTCTTTTTTTAATCTAGAGACTGCTATTTTGAAATCTCGCGAGATTTCCTCACTTCCGCCTGGATCTTTCTAGCTGTTTTTTTCCCTCCCCCAATAATAATCTTCCTTTCATTCTCGGCAGGTGACAGGAGGGCGGCTTGCTGCAGGCTGGTGGCGATGCCTTGATCAGGATGATCTCGCAGAGGGAAAGAGGCGAACTGGCTCGATTTTACACCGTCACGGACCCGAAAAAGCACAAAAAGGGATACACGGTTTATAAAGTCACAGCCAGGGTGAGTCCCTCCAGTGTCATGCTGCGTTTTCTAGAAAGATTAGTCTGCTTTTCCACCGTGTCAGCAGTTTCACAGGATAGATTTGGAATTATTGATCAGATTACAGCATTTGGTATTATTGATCAGCTGATTTTTTTTTTTTGCAGGCTGATTGTTTTCCCCATGCATTTCCAGAGAATTCCCGCCTTCTGCTTTGTGATTGGTTGGTAGTTTCTGTCGCTTGGTTTTTGATTGGCTAGGCGGCCTTGGGGTACGCCTGGTAGCCAATGGCAATGCAGGAGGCGGGATTTGTCTGAAGGCAAGGAGGATACAGAAACATTTTATACATACGCATTATACACATTATACACATAACCTACAAGAGCATCTATAATAATGTGATTTTTGTGATCTTTTTTTACTTACTAATGTTTTGCTTGTCTAATAATAACTAATATATTTATATTTGGTTTATATTAAGGCATATTGACCCTTGCAAACTAATTTAAAGAATATGTGAGTTATTAATATTTGAAGTGTCAGAGTCACTCCATATTAAAAAGAAGTAAAAAAAAAATTGATCTGAGAGAGATTGAAATATTGTGGCCTGAGTACAAGACTGAAAAACCAGGGTGATGAATTCTAGTGAATGAAACACAGAATTTCGTACTGTGTATGACTGTGTATGTGACAAATAAAATTTGAATTTGAATTTAAACCTGTGCTTGTCATCTCTCTGAATCACCTCGTTGACCTGCTTTTCAGCTCATCACGGGTGTAGAGAGTGATTATTTGAATTGCCTTAACCTTCCTGCCCTAACCTTCTTTATGCATACTTCAGCAGTAAAGAAGAAATCGCTCCTTTCTTTTCTTTGTGTTTGCCTCTTCACTATTCTTATCATCATCATCATCATCAATTATGTTGCTCTAGCTCAGTCTTAAAGATCACACCTCAGGACTTGAAGTCGTGACTGCTGGTGTGTTTCTCTCGCCCCCTGAGAATTGTGCTTTGTTATCTAGAGACACTGGGAACCCACTCACATGACCCAAAGGAGGATGTGATAAGGCCAGAAAGCAGCTAAAAACACATCACCTGACTATTGAACACTGCCACATTCTGAGGAAAATCAAAAAACTCAGGAACGCGAGAAGGGTTTAGGCCCCCCCCCCCCTGTGGGACACCTTTGTTAAATCTGTTCAAGACAGGCGGTCAGACTGAAGTTACTTCACCTGTGTGTTTTATTGAAGGACTAGGATTGAGATTAGTGTAGTTTTTCTTATGACTTATTATTAATAGTGAATTCAAAAGTATTACTGGGTAAATGGTTAGAATATTCATAAATATTAATAAAATACTTTAAATATTAAAAAAGTAAATTAATAATAGTAAATATAATGTTTTAATAGTTTTCTAGCTTCACTTATTTGAAATCTAAAATATTTTTACAGTTTCTGCTCATAAATAAAAATCATTATTTCATGTTAATCTTTTCATTACTGTTTTAAAATAGAAAATTATATACTGTAAAAGTATGTAGCATATTCACTATACTGTGTGTGTGTGTATATATATATATAAAAGCAAGAGAGTTCACTGTGTATGTACAGAACAGTACTTGATTCATTGATGTGTGTGAACTCCATCTCTGTCAGTGCATATAAAGTCATCATTGTTTGCTTCCTCATATCCCCTTCCCACTTTAACACACACTCACACTGAGCACAGCGGCTTGACTGACAAGCACGTTTAAGAGTCCATGTTATTTTAGTAAAAACAGATTTGTTATTCTTGAATCCATTACAAGTGTTATTTCATTTCAGAAATTTCTTTCTGTCTCTCCGACGTTGCAGCCGAGCATAGAATGAACTTAAACAGCAGATTTATATATATTTTTTTCTCCATTAGCAGCCCTTCTTGATGACTGATTTACATGTCTGTTCTTTTCCCAGATCATCTCAAGGAAGAATCCTGAAGACGTACAAGAGGTGAGATCACTTGTCTATATATATATTAATAAACTGGAATCCTCCGTAATCATCGCCAGAACCGTGAAGTTGACCTGGGCCGTATAAAATGTTTTATTTAATAATTATAGAATGGAATTAATGTCAGCCTTTCTTTATCGTTCCTTTTTTCTCTCTGCTTTAAAAAAAGACAAAAGACCTTGCGGACACTGTTACTGTGGCAATGTTCATGTATTAGAAGTAGTGATTAGTGATGGTTGAATAAAACCTTCTGGACAGTCAGAGTGGAGAATTCAACACCACAATGTTGGAACACTTCTATAAAAACACGCAAATGTATGAGTTGCATCCATTCATGTTGCGGAAAACCATGTTTAAGTCTAGCGTCCAGCTCAACACTTACTCATTACTCCTGAGTCATCTTTAAATGATCTACTTGGGAAATTCACACACTCACACACAGACACTCTTGGACACACAAGCAAAGTGTGTGTTGTGTCTTAAGATCTGAGTGCTTCTTATTTCTTTTTGTCATGTCTGGTGTTTTTGCCTTCTTGAACCTCTGTTAATCCTGATCTTCCTCAATATTGGATTATAAAGGAGTTACGCCACATTTGATTGCTTCTTGGGGTTGAGTAAGAGGAGGGACAGGATTTATATAATAAAGGAAAATCAACTGATGAAAAGACAACATGACGTCTTTCATGCGCTTTTTTTTTTGTCTGTCTTGGTGTAGATCACAGTGTGGAAGCGATACAGCGATTTTAAGAAGCTGCACAAAGACCTGTGGCAGATCCACAAAAACCTCTATAGACAGTCTGAGCTCTTCCCACCGTTCGCCAAGTCCAAAGTCTTTGGTAAGATGTTTACGTGTGTGTGTCTGTGTGTCTGTGTGTGTGTGTGTGAGTGGTTTCTTAACACACATATGCAAACCCTCAAGACAAAGCTGGATGAAAATGACGAAGATAATTTGTACATTTAGACCTTTATAATTTGTACATTTAAGACATTTAGAGAAGAACTTTATAAAAAAAAAATATATCAATCTCAGCGGAGAGAAGATTGTCAGGATCAGCAACATAAGAAAAATTTTGGTTTTACCTAAAACCTTCTTCAGAAATTAAATTTTCTGCAAAAAGTTTATCACAGATTTACCTCTGACTTTTCTCAGGTTTACCTCATATTTATCTCATAGTCCTTAGGTTTATCTCAGATTTACCTCAAATATTTCTCAGGTATACTTTTTTCAGGCTTACCTCAAGCATACCTCACTGTTATCTCAGACTTTCCTCAAACATATTTATAATTATGGCAGATTTATCTCCACTTAGGGTTTCCCTCAACTTTCCTTCAGATATTCCACAGATTTACCTCAGATACCTCAGGTTTACATCATATCTGTCCCAGATATTACATAGGTTTACCTCATATGTTCCTCAGGTTAAACTCATATTTATCTCAAATATTTCTCAGATATACTGTAGACTTTCTTCAGATTCACCTCAGACTTACTTTGAATGTACTTCTGTGCTATGTCAGACTTTTTTCAAAGGTTCAATTCAGTCGGTTTTCTCAGTCTTTTCTTAGTTTATCTCAGATCGTCCTGAGGTTTATCTCAAATATACCTAAATTTTCAGGCTTACTTTAGATTTTTTTTTGCAAAAGTTTTGAGCCATATTTTGACTCTCATTTTTGGCAAGAAAAAAAAGAATCATGCATAAAAAATATTAAACTTAAGGTGCGAAGCGGTGAGAAACAGGTGGAGATGATGATCGATGATCATGCTACTGGTGATACTGAATGCTGAGTGGTTGGAAAAGATGATACAGGGCTGCTGAGGTTGTTACATAAACAACACATTTTTAGATTATCTCTTTAGGCACTTTGCAGCCTGTCACAGTGAAATATTTTTTCCAATTTCTTAATTCTACATCATTAAATTTAATTTTGTATAAAGAAATGAGGGGTGGCTCAAGATGTTTGCACATCACTGAATCTCAGATGATCCTCCGTTTTTACCTCAGATATTTAACAGGTTTTTCTTAGGTTACCTCAGATTTAATTTAGGTATGCTTTAGATCTAATGATTCTCCTTCGATGTTTCTCAGATTACGTTAGATTTACCTCAGAAATTTGTTAGGTTTACTCCAGATTTACCTCAAATTGCTGCCAGGTTTACCTCTGATTTCTATCACATATATTTTTGCGATCTCAGAGATTTCTCTCAGTTTTACATCAGATATTTCTCAGGTTTAACCCAGATTTTCCTCTATTCTCAGGTATTTAGCGCTGAATTTATTTCAATAAATAAACGACTATGCCTTGGTGTTTGAGAATGGTAAAAGCAATTTCTATATGCTATTTTTTGTATTCATATGTAGACATTGAACAGACCTGACATGTTTTGTGTTTATCTTGTATTTATAGCTTTGCTACACATCACAGAGCATGTTGATTTGAAGTTTAGATTTTCAGAAAAATTCTATTAGAACAAAAAAATTTTGTATGTGGCCAACACAACAACACAATTGGCTATACACAGTATATTATAGTACAGTGTTCTTTAGAATCGTGGTTGAAAGATCTTTTCACCTCGCTCCATTCTCTCAATTACTTTCACTTTTGTCTCCACTGTTATTACTTGGCACTTCTCACCAGTACCAGCTTCCTCATCACTGCTTTTGCATGCATGTGACAATATATGCCAGACATGTGATCTAACTACAGTTATTGAACATTGTATCTTCAAAAGTTTGTAACTCGAATGTTTGTATGTAAGGTGTATATATAGCACATTGTACGTAGATAGATAGGCATATAGATGTATAGACATGGGTGTAGATAGATAGATAGACAGATAGATATGGTCTAAATAACATTTAGATTTGTTTTAGTTTTAAATAAAACTGGGTGCAAACACATTTATTTTTTATTTGTTTAACTTAAATACAAAAAGCTAATTATATGGTGCAACTAATATGTGCTACTACACATAATAGTCATACAGTTTTCAACATTTCTGAGGATAAATCTATGAAAATTTAAAATTTTAAAAACATGCAGTACATAACGGGGGGTCCTGCTGTTTTTGTTTAACTTGTTGTTAAATTTGGATCAAAATCATCCACAAACTATAATATTATTAAAAAAGAAATATGAAATGCATAAAGGTGTTGAACCCCAACTTTTTTTTTCTTAATATAACAACACTATATATTTTTAAAGTCACTAGTGTACATGCTTTCTGGTCTTTACCCTTATTTTCACTGTCCACTAAGATGTGATCATAGTATTTTTGAACACTCATCCAGGCAGGTTTGATGATTCTGTGATTGAGGAGAGGAGGCAGTGTTCAGAAGATCTGCTACAGTTCAGTGCAAATATTCCAGCTCTTTATGCTAGCCAGTACATACAGGACTTCTTTAAGGTACAACACACACACACACACACACAAACACACACACATATAAATTTGCTGTTGTGTGACCACACATGCATGCACTTGCTCACGACCAGTTAAACAGGACTCATTTGTTCCACTCATGAACTTCTTGAAGATACACTCCCTCATGGACATAACAAGATTAGGTACACACGCATGGTTTCTCTGCCTCTCACACACATTCACACACACACTCACACAGACATAGACCCACACACATGATCACACTTCCCTGACTTCCTGCATTCTAGTTTCTATTTTGCTGACTCTTTGGGCTTTCATGATCTTCACAGTAGGTGATTTCGCAATACCACTGTGTAATATAGCATGTGTGTGTACATGTGTATTTTCAGGACGGAGAGGTGCAGGACGGTTCTGAGCTAATCGGGCCAGCAGAACCTTTCTCAGACTTCTTAGCCGACAGCCAGTCAGACAGCAGCTCTGAAGGTTTGTAAAGGGCTTTAATATGGTTGAAAGTTGCCAGTTCTTTTCTTATAGAAAGAGTCACCACATGAGGGCGCTCTCATGCCAGGCTAAAGCAGTAATAATTTAATGCATAATATTCCTCATAGCACTATGCAATATTTGAGAATCGCACATAGATATATTTAGGCTGCTGAACCTTTTCTTTTTTCTATTTTTTTTTCTTCTTGATTTTAACTTGTTTGAGCCTTATAGGGTTTTACAATGGGCCATGTCACTAGCAGTCAGTGAAATTTACGTGTTGGTTACATTGAATTTACCTCAGATCTACCTCAGACATTACTCAGACTTACCTTAGATTTACCTCAGCTCTACTTCAGACATATCTCAGACTTTCTTGAGGTCTCATTCAGACTTACTTCAAACTTGCCCTAGACTTTCTTTAGATGTACCTCAAATATTCCTTAAGTTTCCCTGATGTATCACTTTTTTAAGCCTCACCTCGACCTTAACATACTTCAGTCATAAGTCAGTCTTTTCTCAAACTTACCTCAGACATAAAAACTATCTCAGTTTTCCTCTGGTTTACCTCAGATTTATCTCATAAATATGAGATTATTCTCATATTGTCCTGCGATTTACATTAGATTTACTTTGGATCTGCCTCAGGCATATCCAATACTTTAGGTCTAACTCAAACTTACCTCAGACTTACCTCAAACTTACCTTGGACTTTTCTTAAACTGACCCAGGATGTTCTTCAGATTGACCTAAAATATTCCTCAAGTCAGACTTTCAAAGTCAAACTTGCCTCAGGCATAGATCACAACTATCTCAGAATTTCCTCAGGTTTATCTTGAATCTTAGATGATCTTCAGATATTCAAGTTTACATTAGATTTACTTTGGGTCTGTCTCGGGCATATCCCAGACTTCAGATCTAACTCGGACTTACCTCAAACTTACCTTGGACTTTTCTTAAACTGACCCAGGACGTTCTTCAGATTGACCTGAAATATATTCCTCAAGTTTCAGATATTCCTCAGGTTTACCTTAGATTCACCTCAGATGTTCCTATCATTCACCACAGACAAATATCAGGTTTACCTCAGATCTACTTCAGACATTCTGCAGACATTCCTCAGGTTTACCTGAGATATACCTAGATAGATCAAATGTACCAGAATTTCCTTAAGCATAATTCTAAAACTAGCTCAAATATATTTACCTCAACATTATTAAAGACATTTTTCTGGTTTACCAAATATGTACCTCTAACCTACCTCTGAATTTTGTCAGATCTATTCAAGACTTACTTGCAAACTACCTCCCTTAAATCAACCTTAGATTTACCTCAGATTTTAAGATTTTCTAATTAATTATTTGTTTTATAAGTAAAATGGTTGTGGAATATAATGAGACACAGTACAGCATGGAGATGGCTCCCCCTTTAGTTTAAAATTTAGCCCAAATCATGTCCATGTCCTGCACGATATAAATAGTTATTATATTTGTACACTAAATACACCATACCGCTGTGGGAGGAGTTAATTGCTGTATGAGTAATACAGCCTTTTGTAAATTTTTGCTCTTCTCAATAAAAGCTTGGCTTCTGTTGATTCCTCATTCTTAGGCTTTTTCACTTTCGCTTTCTGTTTCTTTCTGCGGTGCAGTTCATAAGAGCATTGGCGGCGTGGATGATTCGACCCTTACCAGTCAGTCCGAGTATGGAGGTAAGTGTGGATCGACTTTATCTCATCAGATCCTTCATCGTGGTCTTGGTACAGTACTAAAGTTTGTCTTAATCGTGTAAAATGTAACACTTTTCACTTTTTTTTTTTCATAGTTAGAAGACATAGACAATTTTAAGATCATTATTCATTTATTTGTATTTTGTAGCTGGATATTGTTGGTGGGTTTTAGATTATTCTTGGAAAGGAAAAGAAATTCATTGCTTTGTATGAGAATCTACATCACTTCTTTAGTTAGTATGAGGTGTTCGTTGTTCACAGGTGTTAGGAATATGTTACCATTTGAATATGTAAGTCATTTGTTTGTTTTAGAAAGCAAATAGTGTCCATATGGTACTCAGAAATACATGATTCGTCCTATGCTTGTTTCAGGTCCATCCAGTGACAGTGATCTGATTTCTCTGCTGGTGGATGGAGACTCCCTGCCCGATTTGGAAGATGGAATGGGCTCAACCTGCGGTTCGCCAAACCAGCGGGCAGGAGGCAGTGGACGTTCCGCGTCCCCAAGTCGGACAGAGGTAGACACGAGGCGGGCCATCAGGGCGACGATTTTCTCCTCCAGCCACCCGAAGACTGATTACCTGGAAAAAGCTAGTGAGCAGATCAGCCTTGCTTTGCAGAAAGAGGTGGAGCAAGACTACGCCTCTGCCTTCTTCTACTATCGCAGTGGAGTAGATTTGCTGCTGCAGGGAGTCCAAGGTAGTCTCTCACACTGTCTAACGCACTAACAAACGAAAAAAGCACTAACAAATGGTCACACTGCTGTAACTCCTGAATTAACACTACTTTAAAACCAGCGGCCAATACGCAAACGCGTCTAAAGCAGCTTGCTCACTGCAAATAGCAAATGTGGAATGTACTGTAACTGCCGGAGTATCATGTGTACTGGAAAACCTGTAGCAAAGAGTCGCACTAAATAGGGGTCGCACTGCTAGAGGAACATGTAAAAGCAAAATGGTGAAGGTACTGTAGCACTAGGCATAGCATGTGTACAAAAGAAAGCAAACATAAACAGTCACAATAATTTCTTTAGCTTCTTTAAGTAACCTACTTTTGTGAAGGTTTCATTTTCCGCATTTGTCAAACTACAGCAGCATGCCTAGCTTAAAACCCCAACAAATACAAACAAAGTCTATCATTAAATCAACAGTAATTGAGCAAACTGCCATAATTGCTGGTGGCACAGTATAAGGAATGGGCTATACCTACAAATGAAGTTGTAGCAAATACTGCAAAATATTACGCCTACTATACCAACACTAACCAATAGGCAAACTACCATAACGTCTCGAGGAAAATGCCTACCATAAAAAAAATATTAACTAATGGAGAAACAGCCATAATGTCTAGACCAACACACCTAACCTTATAAAATGGTACAAACTACCATAACGTCTAACGATAATCAACATGCTTATCATAAAAACAGTAACAAATGGCCAAACTACCAAAATATCTAGAACAACATGCCTACCATAAAAATGGTAACATATGGGCAAACTACCATAGCATCTAGAGCAACACAGCTACTGTAAAAAAAAAAAAAACTAAATAAATAAAAAAACAAAGAAAAAAACTATTGGGCAAACTATCCTAATGTCCAACGCAACACGCATACCATAAAACAGTAATAGGAAAACTACTATAATTACTGCTGTTTTATACTATACCTGCAAATGAAGTAGTAGTACCATTACTGCTGGTGTAGTACATCCTCTATAACAGTCATAACAAGTGGACAACTGCTAGGAGAGCACACATGCTGTAAAATACCTAACAAATTTACAAAATACTAGCCCTGCTGGAGCAACTAGGCTAACTACTGCAAATTACTGTCTAATGGAAAACCCTGTAACGAGTGGGCAAACTGTCTAGCTTGCACATCTACCAATAGCATTTTCCAGTTTTGGATTGGCCTGGGCTTAAACAATCCAATTACATTCTGTAAGCTCATATAGGAAAAGCCCCTCGTCTGATTCATCTCCGCTGTTCTCCAGAGAGGCGTGGCTTATTTACATAGACACTGAAATGGCATATTCAGAGGAGGAGTGAAGCTCCTGAAGAATGTTTGAGGTATAAAAAAAAAAAGTATCATCTGAGGTTAACTTGTTTCAAAAATGGTAAAATATGGGACCGTTAATTTGATTACTATAGCTAATATAAAACCCCTCACTAAAAAAAAAATGTATAGTAAAATATCTTAATGTTGCTTAATGTTTGTATTAATTCCACAGTCACCTAATGAACAGCAGTGTGATGTCAGGATGATGAGATTGTGTCTTTAGGCCAGCAGGGCGCCGCCGTAGCTGCTGTTCCACTCTGCCTGATGGCCTTTCTGGCATCGCACTGTCTTTCTCTCTCACACACACACACACACACACACACACACACACACACACACGCTCGCCTTATTGTTCTTAAACCAGCGCTCTGATCTAAATGCCTTGGCTTGTCTGTCTGCCCTTGTTTACTCGTTAATGTGTTTGCGCTTGTTTACGGATGGGTGACGACTCCTGGTGTTGTTGACAATGAAATGGCACTGGGCTTCTTTTGTCGAGGGCTTCGCTCCAAGCTTTTAGTACCTGCCAGGATTCTTTAGCTCGGTGTATGGCAGAAAGAGATAATGAGTGGAGAGCGAGAGCGATGGAGAAAAGGAGGGGTAGATGATGGAGGAGATAGTGGATATTTTTTTTTTGTTTTTTTCTCGTTCTTGTCACTGTTTTTGTTTTTTGTTTTGTTTTGAGTGCGCTGCCTTTGGCACGGCCTGAAAAGTTACCTTTTTAACTTGATCGAGTGGCGTCGCTAACTGGAGTAACTAACGTAACTGCTGGAGCCGTGATTTAAGGTAGCTTGTTCATGTGCAGACATGCTTGTCTGCACATGAACAAACTACCTTAACTCACGGCGTAACAGGCTATTAAAATATAGTTTGTTAATTATTAGGTAAATTTGACTGAGTTCGACCCGAATAGCTGACTAGCCAGCTGAGCAACCAAGCTAGCAATTTTGTACTTGGCTCAATTTATTCTATAATTTAATTTGTTCTCTCTTTTTTTTTTTTTTTTTAACAAACTAGCTCACATTTTCTTAAACCAATTATATTGACTAAAGAATTAGCAAGTTTGCTAATGTTGTGCGGCTGTAATGTGTTTAAAAAAAAAACAACAACCTGCAAACATGCTAGCGTTCCGTTCAACCCAAACTGTTAATTCATGCTAAACAGTGTCTCAAGCCACAAAACGAAAAAGAAAGGCTTAATCGCACGGCTGTGACGGCGTGTGTTTGTGTGTCAGGCGAAGCGAGTCCGCGTAAGAGGGAAGCCGTGAAAAAGAAGACAGCTGAGTATCTGATGCGTGCCGAGCTCATCGCTAACACGTACCTGAGAGACAGCATGGGGCAGAACTCCACTCAGAACCGGGTGAGTGAAAACAAAAGCGTGTCTCTGGTAAAACTTCGCTATTTAATACGATCCTGATTATTTAGTAACAGTAATAATGAGGGTTAATGCACATTTCGATGATGAGCAGTTAAGAGAAGACTGGACACAGTGCAGGCTTTAACCTTTAACCTTTGTTGTTATATATGTGTTTGTGTGTGTAGACGCTGGCTGCTCAGTGCTGTAAGGGGTCGTGGGGTCAGCAGAGCCAGGCTGATGAACTGCACAACTTCAGAGTGCTGGGGGTCATCGACAAGGTGAGCTCAGGTCGAAGGGCAAAGGTTACTCATCTCCAAAGTTCTTTAATTATATACGAAAATGTGTCCAAGTTGTATATATATATGTGTGTGTGTGTGTGTGTGTGTGTGTGTGTGTGTGTGTGTGTGTGGGAACCTGGTACACCATTCATATCCATTAAGGGCTGCACCTGTTCAGGTTTCTCAAGGGGCGTGCACACAAACACACACACTCGTAAAGGTAGGTGTGTGTGTGTGTGTGTGTGTGTGTGTGTGTGTGTGTGTGTGTGTGTGTGTGTGTGTGTGTGTGTGTGTGTGTGTGTTTGTGTGTTTGTGTGTTTGTGTGTTTGTGTGTGTGTGTGTGTGTGTGTGTGAGAGAGTCCCAAAAATTTAGACGTCAAATAATACAGATATATGGCCAGCCATCAAAACGAGCCTGCTGCACTTTGGACAGGTGCCACAGCTCGAGCAGCGACAGACTTTGAGTGTTAAGAGCTGCACGCTTTAATTGTTTTTTTTTTTTTCTTTCTTTAATTAACTTTAGTTTAAACCAACAGGAAGTGACATCAGCAATTTTCCTGAAAGTCTTGCTCATGCTGCCGTGTTTCCTCGTCTCGTCTGCAGGTGCTCCTGGTCATGGATAAGAGGACGCAGGAGATGTTCGTCCTTAAGGTGGGCAGATAAAATGTGTGTGTGTGTGTGTCCTCTTTACAAACTAATGCACCAGATTATCCACCATGATACCACACCAGGATCAAAGCACATTATGTTTATCTTTGCAACACACACACACACACACTCCTGGACTGAAGTACGTAAGTGCGTGTGTGAACGTGAGGTGCCATTATTTATGATGTCCTCCACTTTGGACAGGCTCCAGATGCCAGCTGATGGCACAGGCACAGATGATGCTGGTTCCACACACACACACACACACACACACACACACACACACACACACACACACACACACCAGGACATTCTCATCTGTCTGAGTTACTCTGCTGTCAGAGGCCTCTGCTGTGTGTGTGTGTGTGTTGATCACTGTTAGACGATTAGGACTACTTGACGTGTGTGTACGATGCGTCTTATCCAGGGATTGCGGAAGAGCAGCGAGTGTGGCCGTGTGAAGAAGACGGTCGTCCCCCGCTCCGTGCCCAACATGGTCCGGCTCAGGAAGTTCATCGTTTCCGAGGACTCCGTTTTCCTGCTGCTGCAGTACGCCGAGGGTGCGTCTTGCAAAACACACACACACACATATGGCCTCGTTCTGTCTTGCACACACACACAGATTTCCATGTCTTCATTCAGCGTGCACGTTTATCCAAAGCGACTCGCAAATGGGCGCCAGAATCCCAGGTAAAAGTTCAGGGCCATGGAAGTTCCTTTCCCCTTCTTTCTCACATTTATCCCCATTTTTGGACAGCATTCATATTCACTGATGAGACATTCATCCCTCTTTCACTCTCTCTTTTTTTTTTTTTATTCTCTCTCTCTATGTCTCTCGACTTTTAAAAATTTTTTTATTTATTTTTTGCTCATTTTTACGCATTCAAACACTTTACCCCCGGCTCGTCACGGCAAGTCCTTTCTCTTCCTTAAATGCACACACGCGCGCACGTGCACACTCGCACACGCTCTCACAACCCCTTGCTCGTCTCTCTCTGTCCTTGTTAAGCTCGTGTCACAGGTCATTATCTATGGTAGCAGGTGCTGCTCCGGATCATTAACTAAGCTAACACCTGCGTCTCCTTATTCTCTGCTGGCTGTGTGTGTGTGTGTGTGTGTGTGTGTGTGTGTGTGTGTGTGTGTGAGAGAGAGAGCGTTTGTGAGTGTGTGTGTGTGTGTCAGTGCACACATCTGTGTTCAGGAGCATGTTTATGTTGGAATGAATAAACCACTTAATCTCCTAGCAGTCGTTTGGGCGAAATCATGCGGCCGCGTTAATAAGTTGCCGCAAACCGCTCAAGTAGCCTAAAGCGCCGTTTCGTTTCACGACAGGCTCGGGGAGCGCAGCGACTTTTCCGAACGCGCTTTAAACGTCCCGACTTGCCATCAAGACTGGCCTCATGTGCTGATCTAACACGAGATAATGAGCATGACTTGCCAGTTTAATAAGTATCCTAATGTAGGAGTTAACAAGCTGGCAACTTGGAGGGCATTACGGCCGTGAAAGCTGTAAAATTACACCCTACACTTGAAAGTTTTACTAGGTTAAAGCGTTAGAAAAAAAAATAAATGGAACAAGCCAGAATTTTATAATGAAGCCGTATCATGTGGAAAGACAACAAGGTAGTTGTATTTGTATAGTACAGGTACTCAGGAGCGAAATGCAAAGACAATGCAGCACAAGAGCAAGAGAACAGTATCATAACTTGGTCAGAAACATTATAGTTTTGGTTTACGTTTAAGTATTTATTATGTTCAGTTCATCTCCACACAAGAATGATTTCAGATTCACAACAAATTTCAGTTTATTTATGTATTTATTTATTTACAAACCCCACACCATTGCTACGAGCGCGCGAGCCCATTCAGCGGGAAAGTTTTCTCATAGCCCGTTTTAACCTTCGTACATTTGTAACACCCGCTGCCAGCTCTAGAGTCTATGCATCGAATCTTAAAGTAAAATTACACCCTTCTAAAGCCAACGGTAATTTACGCCTGGCACCTACATCACCAGTAAATGTGTCACTGATGCACTAAGGTTCCCGTTCTGTCATGCAGAAAATAATCTCTCCCGCACAAACGTACGTATCAGACAGGAAGTTCGGCCTGACCCGAGTGACATTGCCGGAGTGCGATTGGCTGATTCTTGTTTGTTTGTTTGCTTTGTTCGTGGACTGGAATCATTTGGCTGCAACGGTGTCATTATCTTAGCGGTGAAGAGCCAATTCATTCTGTTAACGCAGCAGATGTTACCCTCCAATCACTCACAACACAGCTGTGCAAGAGTGTGTGTGTGTGTGTGTGTGTGTGTGTGTGTGTGTGCGTGTGG
Organism: Platyallabes tihoni; assembly: GCA_030068045.1. NCBI lineage: Eukaryota > Metazoa > Chordata > Actinopteri > Siluriformes > Clariidae > Platyallabes > Platyallabes tihoni. The sequence continues at coordinate 33,834,359 of JAQQZS010000012.1, read as the reverse complement.
GTACGCACTTAGGCTTTCAATCTGTTAGGAAGGAGATGATACCATTTAAAATTCTGGCTCTTTACATTGTACTGACCTTTTAGCTTAGATTTATTCATATCGTTCAAGTTGTGTACGAAAGCTACACGTTTTTTTTTGTCCCCAAATCCCCCCCTCCTCCCCCAACCTCGGTTATGGCTTTCGCTTATATCTAAACGTATTCTTTTTCAGAAAACTACTTTGGAATCGAGCTGAGCAGTTAACGGTCTCACTCAGGGGTCCAACAGCAGCTCTGTGGTTAGCTTTGTATTTGAGCTCAGAACACCAATCTTCAAGCTACCCACTCCTGTGGACTCTATATCCTGCTTTCCTTCCTCTGACCTACGTTGATCCAGAGTAGACACACTGTCTTGCAGTTTTTCTCTTCGTCTATGAAGGCTTTAGTAATTACTTGAAAATCGAGATGACATGGTCTTCATGTCCGGGACTGAGTCAATGAGCTTGAGTATCTAAATCAATGCTGTAAGCAGTCTGATGGGTGAATCGGAGTGGTTAGCCCAAGGATGACCAATGTTTTCAAATTGCTCGTAGTGTATGATTGGGTGTTCGAGTGTCCATGCCTTGTCCAAGGTGTCTTCCACCTTGTTGTGACAGTCCTGGGATATGCTCTATGTCTCGTGCGACCCTACACAACATAAGGCAGGCATGGAAAAGTGAATGGTTTAAACCACCAGTCTGATTATCCAGAAATCCTTGATGATTCTGAAGTTCATTCATGCAAAAGATTCCTCCTAGCACCCTAAAGCATTCTTGGCTTTGTACCCCTTATATGTTAGAAGAGTCTTACAATAACTGATGTAGAATCCTACAAGCAAATTTTTATTATCATTTTAGAAAACATCAAGTCAAACCCCTTCCCATCAAGGGGCTTTAAAAGATAAATCAAGGAACAATGGACGAGGAATCATATTTTCTACAGGCATTTTCACATGAACATGAACGTGAACGTTTCCTAGAACACTTGGCTTCAAATTCTGGTTAATTTTGATCAGTGAGAACACGAGCGTTCCGTCCCCGAGTCTAATGAAAAAGGTCTTAGAGTACTCGAATCGGATATACAGTAGAAGCCAGTCATACCTGAGTATGGAATTAGATTCCTAGTTAGACGTGACGTCATCAGTCTCGTCTGTCTCCCCCGAAATCTCCTCGTGCACATAGCATCTACCAATCTCATTCTCTGACATACACAGCCATAACTCATAATGTAGGAAGGCAAATGAGTGTTGCTCTTGAATTATTTCCCAAAATATCAATAATATTAGGAAGAGTTCACCTTCCACATTCTCTTGTTCTCTGTGTTTAATGGAGGCTCACAAACCAAGTAGGTGCACACTGCCACTTGCTATATCGAAGTATTTAAGTGTACACAAGTGTACCCGAGAACAGACAGCAAAAATAATATGAATGCTGTCCAGACGGGAGACAGGAGGGGGAGCAATTGTTCCTGGGCATGGTACAAATCCATTGTAAAAAAGCCCTAAGACTGCCTCTACAAGACCATTAGAGCTGTTCTTTCTCCAGATGAAAGACCTCACTAAAGTCTTGATGAAGATCTTCACAGTTGTCCATGTGAAGTTGTTTGGAAAGTGAGTCATGTCAACCTGACTTCTTTTGGTTGGTTTGAAACGCTTTGTTACGCATTTCCAGATTGTACAGTAGTAGCTACTTGGATGAGTAGCAGAGCATTACAAACCAACCCAAGTAACTCCAGTTGACCAGACCCAACGTCCAGACTTATAGAATTAAGTCTTTTAAATCAAGAACTGGCCCAGTCCCTTAACTGTGGATGAAAAAACATGTGATAAAGTCTCGGTGTATAGCAGTGTTTAAGTAGAGTCTCTTGTCACTGGGTCAAGGACAGTCCAGTTCTTCTGTAACCTATGTAAAAGATTTCTGGTGGCAAAACTTCAAGGCCTTAGTTTGCAGTATATTGGTCAGCCACCAATTGTGCAAGTTCTCCCACTTAAAAAGATGAGAGGCCTATAATTTTGGGTTAATTAATTGGTTTTCTTTCCATGAAAATTTTCAGGCTAAACATCCCTTTTTATTTTTTCGGTCTAGGTGGTAAATTATGGTCGCACATCAACAAGTACCTGCATGAAGGTAGTCAAGAAGACAGCTTTGACATCCCCTTCATCCAGAAGTCCCACACGACAACAGTTCACTGCCCCGATGCCTTGATCAGCTCAGAGAGCAGCGGATCACGGCCCAGCGTGGAGCTCAGGGAAGACCAGGAGGAAGACGAGTCCCAGCCGATTCTATCAATCCAGAGCGAGAGCAGCTCTCAAGCCCCTCTGTCTGGCTCTCCAGATGAAGAAGAGTGCACCAGCAGCTACCTGACCCTGTGCCATGAGTATGAGCAGGACAAAGTGGAGCCTGAGGCTCTGGGTGAGGAAGAGGAAGATGCAAAAGAGGCAGAGGAAGATTCTGCTGATCTAGAAGGCAACGGTTCTGGTGCGGAGGCATTGCCAAGGTCGTACCGAGGCTCTGTAATAAGCAGCGATAGTTTGAGCTCTCCTGGTGGCGGGCATGAGCTGCGCTTCTTCACCGAAGAAGTCGACGACCATGTTGACCCGCCCACTGTTAATTCTTTGGACCAGATGAAACGTTCACCCATGGAGCTGTTTCGGATCGACAGCAAGGACAGCGCTGACGCTTCCAGAACGCTGTTCTCCACCTCAGACCTGGGCTCTGAAGTCACGGAGGATCCTTTGGAGATTGGTGAGGTAGTGGAGGTTAAAGGGCACCTCTCTGATCTGTGGCGGTTCGACAGTGATCAGGGATCTAATGAATCCGTGCCTGTGATTTCTTTCAAAGAAGCAACGGCAGGGTATTTAAACACGTCCTGTATTGACGAAGGACAACCTCCGGACCTTTTGGTCAACCTTCCTGGGGTTACAGGCGATGATCTGGAAGAGGAGCTTGAAGCGGCGGGTGTGGCTTTCGCTGTAGAAGCCAAGCCCTCACCTCAGTTTGGCAAACCAGACGTACTCCAGCTGGGGGAGGAGGCGGTCCTAGAACTATCTGTTGAGGAGCGCGTCTCAGTTTTACGTAGCCAATCAACTCCAGAAGCGTCTGAACGGAAAGGCCAAACCTTTTCCATCGACAGCAAGACAGAATCTCAGAGACATTCCCTTCCCTTTGATTTTCTCACTCTCAGGACTGAAACTGACCCCACTCCGAAACCACCCTCTGCAGGGTCAGAGGTTATGGAAAAAAAGAAAGGCAGGAGCGTTTCGGAGATATTCCGAGAGCTGGACGAGTTGGCCGAGGTGGCGCTGCACACACACTTGCCTGAGGCCCTGGTGAGGAGCTGGGGGGTGGACATGCTGCTCGCCCTCGACGCTCTGCATCAAGAGGGAATCATCTGTAGAGACCTTAACCCCAACAACATATTGCTGGATTACAGAGGTACCCACCCACACACACACTCGCACACATAAATATATACCCACCATATCGTGTATATAGTGTAACCACAACGTAGTGGAAATCTTAGTACTGTAAAATGCTGGTACTGGAGACTCCTTCCATAAATTATATTATGTTTATTAATAAGGGATGTACCATGTCTGCCATACAGGTCTCTTGTCTCTGACCAATCTGAGACAAGGACTCGTTAACACTGTGGTGCAAAACCACAGAAATTCTTTGTCGCTGTTATGACTAGGGCTGCACGATATATCGAAAAAATATCGTTATCGCGATAATGGCATACGCGATAACCATATCGCAAAGAGTT
>JAQQZS010000012.1:33781542-33808422 GCA_030068045.1 Platyallabes tihoni | reverse complement strand
GATTTAGGCACCATGGCTGAAGAAAGATCCCCCCCCCCCCCAACACTTTTCTTTCGTTTTCCTGTCATTTTGTCTTTTTACGTGTCATTTCTACGTATAAAAGACTCAATAGCTTGGTGCTAGCAAGCAAGTCACTTTCACAGTCATTATTTAGCTAATGCTCAGCTTCAGCGCTCATGCCAGCTAGCTAAGTCATCACCTCAGCCATTACCTAGTGTTACTCAGTGGTTTCTAATATAACCAACACTTCTGGGGAAATCACTATTCATTGTTTTTACTTGCACTATCTTTCCATTACCTGTATTAAAGATTTCAACTTCATGCTAGTTAGCAAAGCCATTCTCTTCATTATCTACTGGAGTTAATGTGTTTCTTAGAAATCTTTCATTTTAGCTAACCAAATCATTACCACAGCTATTAGCTGGCATATTCTCTGGATTTGTAATTGTCTTTTCTGAGCATTTTATCAACACTTGTGAATAAAATATTGACATTATCACCAGTTTTTCTATAACTCTTAGAAGAAAAGCAGACGACTATGAGACAGGTCAGAAAACATAAACAGTAAGGGGATGGGTAGTGATACTCAGTGTACAGTGTGTACCCAAAGTACATGGGAAAAATCCACAGAGTGACCCAGACATGAACTGTACTTATTTTATAATTAGCTGTCATGAGTATGATAAGGAGACTAGATAAGATGCCAGGTCCCGGACCCGACAGAGACACGAGCATAAGATAAGGCATCAGGTGCCGAACTTGGCAGAGACACGAGACACGCGATCAGTTTTAAGAATACTGAGTTTAATAAGAAGTAGATACAACACAAAATAGCATGTGCATCTACTTAATGACAAATAAGGAGATACATGAAAATTTTGATATAAAAATACATATAAAAATACATATATAAAAATAAATATAAAAAAGTATAAGGCCCAACATAAAAGTACAAAAAACATAGGGGGGCCTGGGTAAGCATCAATAGCAAAATATAATGCCTAAGAAATCACATATCAAACATCAACCTTCTCTGAGCCGGAACAACACCCACAGGATGATCAGTAAGGGGGACAAAAGCAGAAATGCTGCGGTTTAGAATTGGTGCAGGTGCTGGAGGAAAATCCGTTTGGGTACCAACAGTTGCACTCTCGTTAGTTTGTGTAATAACAGACACTTTAAAATCGGTCTGAGTGGCAACACTTACATGACAAACAGGCCTTAGAATAGAAGGAGCTGGAGTGTCAGACTCTGGCCTTACAGGCCTAAAGGCATGAGGAAAAGGGCTGTTTACCTCCAGGCGAAGGCTCTTAGAAGGGCCAGGGTTGGAGTCATCCTTCCTGTAGTATGTAAGCCTTCTCTCATGAAGAAATTGCATCAAGGACATAGGCAGCTGACACTCAGCCTGGATGGGGCCCACAGAGGGCCGGTCCATGGCAGGTTCAGTAGGGTTGTAATCCGTACTGCCCATACTGTCCGAGTAGTCCGGAGGGATGCAATGAGCACTTGGGCAAGTACAATCAGCTAAAAGATTAAAATGAAATACGTAAGTACAACAAATTGGGAAACAAGACAAAAATATTGAAATAGTGTGAAAGAGATGCTTACCCATGGTCTGTCTCTTGAGAACTGTAGAATAAACCAGGAATGTATAGTAAAATGAAGTGCCACCCTAATATTGTTTTTATAAATTAAACAAGAGAAGTGTAAAGATAATGGAAAGTAATTTGCAAGAAAAATTAATTATAATGGGAAAAAATATAACATCACAAAGTAGAGATGACGTAGGGAGTCAGATGACGAGGTACATGACGTAACATAATATGGTAGAAAAACTTAAACATAATGGGAGAATTCCTTGGGAAAAGTTTTCCTATAATGGGTTAAAACATTTGGTAAGGAATGAAAAAAAGAAGTACTGAGGAGGAGACAAGGTGTGCATCCCTCCCCTAGAAAACTGTACATAATGAGCCTGCATGTAACTGTCAGACAGTCTGCTCTTGATAATGCTTGGATTTATGACCTAAGCATTACACATGCGGCTCACTTGGGTTTTATTACTGCAATAAATCCTGCTTACTTCATCCAGATCTGCACAGGGTCCTGAGTCGTTCTGTGGTTCTTTTGACTAGAGATACAGCTTTTGTTTAATGTTTTATAATGAGGTAACATTAACAAGTGGAAGACTAAAAATCTCCCACAAATTGAATTGAACTTGAAGGGAAAATGTTAATATTCCAGGCAGTTTTGTGCAATTTTTAGTCTCAGTGTAGTGAAAGTACAGTACAATGTTACCTTTGTTGTATTTAACTACAGAATTGTTTAAGTTATTAGCTAGCCCATGCTCTGTGTTGCAATTCAATGGTCTATTTAAATCATTTCTGTATGCTAACCAGCATAGTATTTACCTCCGGTATTAGCTAGCACATTTTCTGCCTTTATTGTTTTGGAGTTCTTCTTCTTCTTCTTCTTCTTTGTGTTTACTTGTGGTTGCCGTCTTGATAGCAACTCACAATTAAATTTTTTAAATTATGACATATATTAAAAAATATATATGTTGTAGATCCGTTAAAGGACTTTAGATGAGCGTGTTAAAGCCTCATGAAGTCTCGTGTTGCGCTGTGAAGACTGTAAGGTAGCTAAACGTGCGCCTTAGGCCGCATTTCACCTGCATCAAGAGTGTCACTTACACTCATACACACATTACATGCATTACCACTGCAGGTGTCTCAGGCCACATCTGTCCACATTGAGTGTGTGTGTGTGTGTGTGTGCGTGTGTGTGTGTGTGTGTGTGCGCGTGTGTGTGTGTGTGTGTGTTTGGGCATGCCTCAGGCTTTGGAATAATTACATTAGTTCTCTAGTCATATCAATGTGCTTGGTCTGTCTGAGGCTTTTCTTTACGCTACACTACACACACCTTGTGTGACAGTGTGTGTGTGTGTTTGTGTGTCCTTTCCTTACCCCTTACAGTTGTGTTAGATCACTTGCAGCCTGAGGAGGAAAAAAACAAGCATGTGTGTGTGTGAGAGAGAGAGAGAGAGATGCCTGAGGTGTATTGGACTCCTCAGTAACATTGTGGTAATCTCAGCTTTGGCAGCAAGCAGAGATGTTTAGTGTGTGTGTGCGCGTGTGTGTGTATGAGAGAGCGAGCATCCTGTGGCTCGCAGCATTAGTCTCAGCCCTCACAGCATCTTCAGCCCTGGCAGAGAGAGGAAGTACTGTGTTCACATGAGCGTCTTTGGCGAAGTGTAGCCTATAAGAAATTTTCAGCGCACTGTGTGACAGATTACCTAATGAGAGAGTGTGTGTACACTTCAAATGGGATTTACAAACACCGCCAAGAAACCACACCATGGAAAATAAAAAATTAAAAAAAAAAAAAACTTTCTTCGGATGACTCACCACTAGATTACTGGCTTGATGCACTTGCTAGTTCAGTTATATTAACAACCTCAGCTAGTTAGCAAACTAGTTAGTCGGATAGTCAGAACTTCACTATAGCAAGCTTACTAAATGATGCTGCGTGTTTAAAATACGCTTCCTAACAAATAACTAACGCTATTATACTGTATTAGCAGTGTCTCTATGCACACTTATGTTTTATAAGATATACTGACCACCATCCTGTGGGAGTCTGGGGTTCAATATGATGCTGATTTTATTCGCATGTTTTTCGTTTGTTTCCCTTTTTTCCCCTCTTTTTTTTTTGTCTGGTGTGACTGAATGCTATGCGTTTGGTGCCAAATGGCAGACACTCACCGTTCTAATAGCCAGATGTGCAGGCACTGATTTTTGATTGTGTGTCCATCCTTTTGGAAGTGTCCTTCTCTAATTCTCTCTCTCTTTCTCTCTCTCACACACACACACTGACACAGAAACTGACATCTGATCGGTGATCTCAATTCTGTTATATAAAGATGCATTGGGTAGCTCAAAAAACAGTTTTTATGTTAGGATGAGTTGAGTGTTTGTGTGTGTGTGTGTGTGTGTGTGTTTTAGGGGAGGGAGGGGGGGGCGACTACTTTCAGAAAGACATTCAGAAACATACTTGATTTAATCTTGTATATTTGCATGCCCTGCATCTGTATTGGTATATTAAGATCTGATTGGCTGTTAGGTTTTATGATGCAATTATACCGGTGACAAGATAAATTCAGTTTTAACTCTTTTAGTCTTTCAGTCTTTTTAATTTATTTTGAGGATGACGTGACATCGTCACACTCAAGATATAGATGCAGAAATTAATGCAGAAATCCAAAATTTATAATATTTAATATCTACAGTATATGTTGTTGTTTCTACACCAACAACTCGATCAACAAGGAATTTTATGGGTAAATTTCCACAAAAGAAAAGAAAAACAAACAAATTTAACCGAAAGGATTTATCAAATAATACACACATATATGCCCGATATATATGAAAAATCTGTTTATTATTCTTCTGTAATGAAAAATCTGTTTATTATTCTTAGAGAGTTACAGTTTCAGTGGGTTTTAATACTTAGCAAGCCATACATTCCTAATAGTACATTAATAAGAATTTAATTAATTTGTTTCTTGAGAAATGTAATTTTAATTTTAATCAATAAATTAAAATTTTAATAAATACATTTTTAAAGAGAGAGAGTGAGATTGATAAAAAAAAAAGTCTCATTGAAATATTTGTTGATATTGTCACTGGTTATTGTTACATAACAGCACGTCATGAAATGGTTTGGTCATTATGTACAGTACAAACTGCTCCTTATGTGTGTGTGTGTGTGTGTGTGTGTGTGAGTGTGTGTGTGTGTGCGCGCTTGACCCTCTCTCCAGCTCCTTTATTCCAGGTTTTGTGAGTTTTTTTTTTTTTTTAGAAACAGAGTAGAGCTTCATGCTTCTTACATGCTCTCTCTCTCTCTCTCTCTCTCTCTCACTCTCTCTCTCTCTCTCTCTCCACTGTCCTCCTGATCTAGCATGAACTGGTGCATGGATGCTTCTTTGTCTCGTCTCGAACGCCGGACAGCGGTAGCGATGCCACCCTAATGCGATCCACTTACACCCCCAGCAGCAGGCAGATGACTCTACGCTCTGGCATGTCGCCCAGGCGGCCGGGAAATCTGTGCCCTAATCGCAGATTTAACCCTCCCCTCACCCACTTTCTCCCTTTTTATCTCTCCTCTCATTTTTCTTGCTTTTTCTTATCTCAATGGTGCAATTTTTGTGCTTTCCATTTCATAAAAAAAAAAATGCATTTATCTGTCTCTGAGTTGATTATCTCTCATTTATCGCTCTCTTATTAGGTCTGAGGAACATATCCTCGCATACAATAGCTCAATCAGACAATCGGACAAGGCCGCCTGATTCGGGGTCTCAGAGGACCAGGGACTCTGGAGATGATCCCAGATTATTGTTAGCTTTGGATCAGATCTCAGATTAGAAGATCTCAGTGCGTTAGCTTTAGCTGGGGGATCTGCTTGTTATGCATTTACTGTAGGTTCACTTTTGAAAAGACAGAATACCTTTCTATAGTTTATACACAACAGCTTATATAACCTTTTAAGATTGACGTTTACTAATAGAAAAAAAATGTCACAACTATTAGCAAGAGCTAACCTGCCAGCTTGTCTGAAAAGTAAGTTTGATAACCATTGCTGCCTATCTGAGGGGATTTTGATTCATAGTAATAAATATTAAAAAATTTTATGTTGCATGCTAGTTAGAAAGCTAATGTTAGCTAACCTGAGAGAATTTCTACAGATTATTGTTATGTAGAAAGTAAAATTTAAAATATTTTTTTTTGTGGTTAATCTAGCTAGTTAGCTAAAGTGAGCTGTTCTGACAGAATAACAGGTGAAAAGGTGAAAAAGGTTTGCTGCTCATAATAACTAGCTGGATAACATTAGCAAAGCACAATATTCAGTCATTCATTAAAACAAACAGAACATTTCAGAAAGTTGTTGTAATTTATTGTAAAACTAGCTGGGTATGCTGACTGTCTGATTTAGTGCACTATTTAGTGTTAGCTAAAATGGATCCCTTTTGGTGTATTTGTTTTTTTTCCTATAGAATTTTCAATCCTTAGGTTTTTTTAGTTTAATAATAAATAGTTGTTTAAAACAAGACTCGAATGTAGTTTAGCATTAATGCTTAGCAGTAATTAGCAGTTGCTACCAATGGTTCTGACTGGAGTGGCCACTTTTTACTTACAAAGAAACTTGACAACTGATTGTTCAACTGACCAAAAGACTGACCTTGCGTGATACTTCTGCGATTATACTGTACGATGGTTGTTCAAATCAAATTAAGACTTTTGATTGTGCAGAATAGCAGAACACAATTCTGTATAAACTCCCTTTATTTCTCTATATTATACCCTGCTACACTAATGCACTTATCCCAACATTTCACTAGTGCTTGGATGCCATCGAGGTAGAAAGTTTTTTTGGTATGCCGAAGCTATGAGTCTATCAGACTACCTGATTCATGTTAAAATGCTGGCCTCCCAGGAACTCAGTAGCAATAAGTCACATCCGAGTTCCTGTAGTGTGCAAGTGGTGTTGGTAAATGATTGTGTGTGCAGTTAGCACAGACAGATGCATCTTTTCTGCAAGTTGGCAACAAGTTATTCCTTTTTTTTAAATTGATTACGCATTCCACTTTCTGAATGTTCACGGGAACGACTGCAGTAGGATCTTAGCCACCTTAGCCGTGATCATCATTGACAGACGTGTGGTTGTCTTTTAAATGTTTACACAATTCAAACATTTTACTGTGACAAAGACTCTCATCAGCATGCTTTGCTTGAAGTCTTCCATAAATGTCCATCACTGTAATGCCTTCATTCATAAGAAATTTTATCAAAAGTCCCAGTTTGACTTGAGCGCCCCTCGTAGATCTATAAAATCAATCGTATGAAAAACACGACATTACATTGTCCTTGGAAATGTGATATACTGTATTTGCCAGGACAGATAGGGACGGTCCTGGGAAAATCGGGACTGGTGGCAATCACCATTAGCAGGAGATTTTTGAGGCGTCCACTGGCGCCACGTCAATTTCTAAGTGCATCTTCACCCAAAGAATCCTGAAACACACCTGTGAATTAGCATTGGCGTTAGCCTCTAGCATGCTAAAGGCTTCTTGGAACCAAAACCAGCACTGCATATTAATAACCGCACACCTGTAGGCTTATCAATGGCTGTAAGATTTGCATCATTTATTTGTGTTTGGTCTTGAGGAGAAAGAAAAGAGAACAGGAAAGGGATACGAGAACCACAGAAAAAAAAAAGTGGGCACCTTTTTTGTTTGGCACCGTGACTGAAAAAACGGCCATTCATCCTCGCTCCTTGATCAACGAGGACACGAGGGAGGAAAAAAAAGAGAAACATTCAGTAGAACAAAAAGGGGTTTTGGTTTAGAATAAACATGCATTATTCTCCCAAACAAACCATCCGGCGAGCAATGGAGTCTTCTGCAATGAAGACATGATGTGTCATGATAATTAGGAGGCCGGACAAAAGGCGCTTGTTAATGAGCATGCAAATTTATGCAAAACAACCCCCCCACCCCACTTCTCAATATTTCTGAAGCAGGCTGAGATGTGTAGAGCTTTTTTCTCTCTCTCTCTTTCTCTCTCTCTATTTCTCTCTCTCTCTCTCTCTCTCTCTCTCTCTCTCTTTCGTCTCTATTATTTTCCCTCTCTCCCTCACTAACTGTTCCATTTATCCTCATTGCTCCACGCTCTAAAGAGCTGGCAGATGAGTGCAGCCGCTAATGTAGGAGGCTACAGGTCGAGAGAGGGAGGGAGGGAGGGATAGAGAGAGAGAGAGTGAGAGAGAGAGAGAGAGAGAATGCATGATATACCTACAATGCATCCCTAAGCCTCATCATCCCCTGACACACAAAACAAAGCTGATTGCACACCCCATCCCCCCAATAACACACACACATACACTCTCATACACGCACAAAGCCACTATAGTAATTACTTCCAGATGCAGTCATAGGCTTTCAATGGGAGTGACAGGGGTCATGCTTGTATGAGTGTGTGCGCGTTTGTGTGGACATGTGGGTGATAATTACTGTGCGGAAGGTCGACGTCGGGGAGGAAAAAAAAAAACGTGTGCGAATCTCGACGCTCGGGTTTGTACGAGCACATATGGAGGGATAATGTGTCGATGTGTGTGTACATGTACTTGACAGGGGCTGATGCAGTGGCTTGTGGGTAAGTTACCCTCGTCAGGATTTGGGCTCTCTCCAAGCAGATGGCGTGTGTGAATTCCAGCCATATTGTGGGTTTTTTTGGACGAGACTAGAGCTCGGAGCTCTGCACTGTTGTGTGTTTAAGAGGAAGAAAACTTTCTTTCTGCTTCTACATGACTTCATTATACATTTCTCTTCCCCTGCTCCTGTCTTACATCCTCTTTTTCTTTGTCAGAAAACATCATTGCTGGACACTCTGGCTACTTTTCTACACTTGTGTCACCATGCTAACTTTTTTCCCCCACTTGCTCACATTTGCTCAAGCCTCGCGCTTAAACTTCTTTGAAATGTCAGATGTGCTGCATTTATTCTCATTTCTGCTCTCCTGTTCAGGTGTTTTCTCTTATGGTTGCATTTGGTTTGCTTCTCACAGTCTCCTCCATCATGAGAACTGTCCTCTTTTTTCATCAACTGGCACCTTTTTGGAGGACAATAACAACTTTTTACTAGATAAAAAAAAGTGACAGAATTCTTGAATAGCATAGAAAAGGAAAGGATACTGTACACATATACATACCCTTACTACAGAGTAAAAGAAAAAAGTAATAAATAAGTAAATAAAAAGGTAAATAAATAAATCTGGTGTGCACCAAATATCTGTAGCTTTATATAATAATAATAATAATAATAATAATAATAATAATAATAACTTTTTTCCCTGTCTGGTGTGCACTAAATAAGGCTATTCTTCTAAATAATTTTAAGTTATTATTTTTTTATTGTTATTTATTTATTGTTATTTATTTATTATAAAAAAAATTATTATTATTATTATTATTTTTACACATTTCCTTTCAGGACTTCTGTATATTACTTCCTTACTCATTTGTTTTTATTTAATATTTTGTATTGTTTTTCCCTTCTCGCTACATTCCCCTGGCATTTGACACTATAGTGACTGAGTATAAAAACAAAAACAAAACAAAACACAGATCTGTGTAGAACTTTTTTTTTTTAAGACCAGATTTATGTTGGACATTCAAACAAACAGTTTCCATTTAAAATCAGCAGTCATTAACCTTTAACCTTTGAGGAACCTTTTCTCTAAAACCAAGTGTACTTAAGTTCTTCGAACTCGTTTTAAGCGTTTGGTTAGGGTAAAGGATGAATAATTAATGGAGAGGTGGAAAGATGCTTCAAAGACATCTCCTTCAGAAGTCCATGGGACGTCTGGAATTTGGTTAGAGGGAAAGAGGGAAAGTTAATAATACGTCCCTGTAGAGGATGTGTGGAAATGTTCAAGATGTCAAACTTGCTTCGGCAGAGGACATACAGACGATGACAGGTAGAAAATCACGACCATCCCTGATAAGTAGTGTCCAGTAGCCGTGTTTGGTCAGTTCATTAGAAAAAGAAGAAAACTGCAGTTATTAAGTAAAGAACAACCAAACAAAAACGCCCAAGATGTTTATGGCACAGATATGGAGACAGAAATGTTGTACTGTAGATTTGTGAAAGGTTCTGGATTCTCGTTCAAGAAGCAAGAGATTTAGAAAATTCCTCAAGAAGTAAATGATATTTACTTCTGAAACTGTATATCTGTTTGTACACACACACACCTGTAAAGCATCAGTTACCAAAAAAAAAAACCCTTATTTCTCTCCCTCTCTCGTTTTTTTTTAATACAGGTTCCTGCACTGTACTACCGGCAACAAGGATTAATTGCTCTCAATTAATAATTAATTGTTCTCTCAGCACCCTTTATGCGCGCGAGTGCGTGTTAATTCGCTCGCGTGAAGCCACAATAGGCGCGAGAATGAGATTATTGTGCATGAATGGCCGAGCTGTTTGTCAGGTAGAGATTATTGTAGCGGTGAGACAATAAGACAAGCGTGACAACAAAGAGGTGCTTACATGCAGACAGCAAGCGCTTCCTCTCTGGCGCATGGAGGGTTTTTTCTTTTTCTTTTTCTTTTTCAAATAAATGAGGTGAACGCCCTGTGAAACGCACACGCGCCAATTTACTTTATTAGGATTCCATGTTTTCCATCATAATTAAAGCTTCTCACTTTTCTGCCACTTGAAGGAAAAGAAATGAGGCAAACAAAGCATTAATCTGTGATGCATGTCTGTGGAAAAAGGAGGACAGAAAAGAGAGAGAGAGAGAGAGAGAGAGAGAAAGTGTGTATGTGAGTGTGTATGTGTGCGTGTGGTCTGTATAAAAGAGAAAGGGTATTTCCACTGATTGTGACCCTTTCTGAAATTGCGCTTTTCCCTGTCCCCTCAGCGGTCCGTACACATTAGACGATCACAATGGAACGGGTCACTAATGCACCACCTTGTTTCTGCCTCTCTCTCTCTTGTCTCCCTCGCTCCCTCCCTTCTCTCTAAATTCAGTAATTACCCATCTGCTGGGGCGCCCATAATAGCACTCACAAGGGTTCTCCACTGGGTGAGTGTGTGTAGCGCTAGGACAGTAGTCTCAGTAACAGAGCATTACCATCTCACTAGCTCATCTCGCTAACTTTCAACAACACCTTTCTGACACTTCTTTAGCTCCCCTCCTTCTCTCCTGCTCTCCCTCTCTCACTACCTACCTCCCTCACTCCCTCCCTCCCTCCCTCTCTCACTTGTCTCAATAGGGCTGGGGGGACATGTCCCTTTAATGTACAAGGGGAGGGAATTGTCCTCATGAAATTACCTTGATGTTTTGTTTGGTTGCGTTTGGTCCGTTCTATTATTGTCTCATAGTCACAGGGCATATCTAAGTAATATATTTTTAAGCATTTAGATTGAGCAACCAAAGATTTGCACTATCTTCCACAATGGAAATCCCATTTCTGCCTTTCTCATAGGGATTCTGACCCATCCAATGCGCTCCCACTAGGAGTGTGACGATGAAAATGGGCTTTGTCAAAACTGCATCGGTTCAGTGAAATACTTCCAAAATAAAAAAACAGACTGTATTCTAGCAGGTTTAGTGAAATGGTGAAATTTTAAATATTTGCCTTGAATAGACCCCTGAGATTAAACCCCGTAATTCCCACAACCACCCCAACCAATACAACTGCTCCCCTAAGTGTTTTTAATTCTACCTTCCCATGATATTTTCTGACACTCCCACTCAATCCTGTTTCTAAAATTAGAAAACTAATCAGTCATTTAAACCACCACTACTCCCAGACTAACTAATTACCATATACTGTACCCATCACATCGACCAGCCTGAACCCCTCACACATTGGCCCTGAGGGTAATACAGTAGGGTGCCTCAAATGTTTTAGCCAATTTTGAAAAGTTCCCTCAATAATAATAATAATAAAACAGCCATTTCTTTATTGTAAGGTTTTACTTGTACATCATATCTGTTCTCCAAGGAAGACAAGCAAAAATTCTTCTATATTTACCTTGATTTCCTGTGTTGTAGTGTGTATATAACATCTTTACATTCCTCATTATGGATTAGCCAAATAAGTACATAGCTGATGTACTGCACTTAAATCATTCTACGTTCACAAATGTGGAAAAACTGTTTTCAGATTTTTTGTTCTAGTATTAACATTTTCCCTAAGTTACAGGGTTCTAGGTACAACCTATTTTTCCCCAGTTGGTCAGCTCTACATTAAAAACAGAACCTTTCAAAATTCATGAGTGCATACAAAGCAAAACAAACTGTATATTTCTAGATGTTTTCCTCTGGTGTAGAATTCTATGTAAAACCGCTTAAGGTTAAACTGCTTAAGGTTAAAACAAAGACTACACTACTGTATATTTACCTTTCCCTCTGTCATTGGGTTTATACACTCGGTAGTTATATATTGAACTAGTAGTTGTTTTTTTGGTAGTTGTTTTTTTCAGTTGTAGCATTGTGCTTGCTATTTAAGTTCTCCTCTTGGGATAAACTAAAGAATGTGATTTTGCAAAAAGCTATAACTGCACCACCCATAGCACAAAGGCTATGGGTCACAAAGGATAAATCAGCCTGTTATCAAGAATATGTTGGTTGAGTTTTAATAAGCAATATAATAACCATATTCTTTGATAATTATTTTGTAGTGAGTCAAACAAAAAGCACTGTTGTTGCATACAACTTTTTTTTTATTACAAAGATCAAGAAACATTATAAACAGTACAAAAAAAGTTTACAGTTTCTTCAGCTTCCTCTTTTTCCAGTTCTAGTTACATTTCGGTCTTTGAGGACTGCTCCCTATCTTACTACAGGTATGCATTGTACTAATGTGCTTTTGGGCATCAACCGGCCCTGTTTCCCCTAAAATCAGTCAAGCCCTAATAGAGGACACAACCAGAAAAAAGTGAATGCAACACCATCTCACATCTCTGGTCTCTTGCACCCACATTGTTTGTGTCACTTTTAAGTATAATGTGTCATCATGCTATTTCTCTTCTTAATTTTCTTTAGACAGTATTACTGGAAGTGCATCATGGCTCCCAAATGCACAAACAGTGCAAGTTAAAGCAGGAGACAGAGGGGAAGAAGAAGACATACATTTTATGATAGTGAAACACAAGTCTGTCCTGCAAACTAACTTCACCACAGTGCTTACATTATAGTATCTCAAACTATTTTCTTAAGAATATGACGTGGTGTTGGCAAAACCAGTATTTCTGCTACAGTGCTCACATGACAGAAAGAAGTGATGTTCAGTTTTGCTTAAAAATTTGGCTGCTGTTGTGGTTTGTTAAAGCATGGAAGCTTGTAAGTGATTGTTATATAATGGTTTTCAAATGAAATGTTTTGTTATGGAAAACCTTGTCAGATATAAATAATTTGACAAAAATCAGTACAAATCTGAAAATGGTGTTTATATATGTATCTGGGGTATATTAAGCTCATGTGAACTTGTATACCTTTTTACTAGTAAGTCCATGTTAAAAAGCGACGCGAGAACCAACAGGCCACACGAGAACCTGCAGAAAGAGTTTTCCTTGCGCAGGTCACTTCTGACTGTGAAGTATCTTTTGTTTGAAGGACACTCCAGAGTTTCAGCTACAGGACATCTCGCGCTGCGCAAATGTTGCTGGTTTCCATGACTTCCCCATGCCACAGTGCCTCAACACTTCATTAAAACATCGCTGATGGCAAGTTGTGCTTATTTAGGCCAGTTCATTACGGCAGTGACACCGCGGCCTCCAGTGTAAATGATTGTGTGACTGAGCTCGGAGCTACGAGAGTCTCCTCAGGTAAATGACAGCACGGTCTGGAGTGGGGGCTCGCATTCATACTCAGGACGCAGAGAAAGAGAGGGAAAAAAAAAGCCAGAGGAGTGATGAGATAAGTGGTGGAAAGAGCTGGATTGTAGAGAAGAGAAGAATGATGGTAGTCGTGCTCCTAAAATTCAAGTGCCATTTTGATTATTAAGAGTCTGAATTCCATCCATGTCCATTAACGCCGTTTTTACACTCTTGACGACTTGTCTTGCTTTTTGTTCAGCCACACACAAAATGAAACGAGCTCCACTCCTTTATTTTTCCTCATCAGCAGTGCCTTTTTGTGCCATATAAATTTTTTGTAATTGTGACATACAAAAAAAAATTCTATTTATTGAATTATCTAAAAAACAAGTATTTTTTTCAATTAAGTTATTCATTTCATAATTAAGACTAATTAGATCATTAATGAGACAGTTGGAAAGGGAATGCAGGGATGATCGGAACCACATGAACTTAATTGGTAAATAAGGAATATCCTGTATGCAATTCCAGACGTTTAACCATCTTTCATTAAATGGAAAAAAGAAAACTAACCAATTAGTCAATTGGAACATCTCTTTGTATTCTTCATCAACCATCAGTAATATTTTCCTTCATGTAGTTTAATAACCCAGTGTCCCATAATTAGAGCAGATTTTCTGATCCATTAGTTTGCCAACCAAAGAACAAGATTAAGATCTGTACCCCCCCCCCCCAAAAAAAAGAAAAAAAAGAAAAATTGTAATCGTGTTCGAGTTCCAAGGAAACAACAGCACTCATCAACCCCCCTTTTCTTAACCTTCACTATTTCTAACTTTCCTATTATTGTTGCCTTTTATTGTTATTACACACACATGTGTCCAGGACAAGGAAATGCTTTTCTTCACATATCCCAGCGTGAAGGGAAGTTGTGTTCAGAGTCCAGGGTCAGTCATGGTACTCCATCTCCGGAGGGTTAAGGGATTTGGTCAAGTTAAAGTACAAGTTGTGCACTTAGATGATCTCTATACTGTATTATCATCAATAAACAAGATCTTTAACCTCTAAAGGCACTGATATGGAAGATGGACCGGTATCCCATCCATGGTGTGTTCCAGTCTCATGCTGAGAAGTCCTGAGCACCTCCACTCTGACCAGAACAACTAACCACTAGAGAAACTAACATGAGTGTTTTACAGCAAAAATTACATTGACCTGCAAATTAAAATAAAAGCTTTTGCTTTGGGAATTAGAAAATTGAAGTAAGTAATTGCTAGCGGAAATTCCATATAAACACACTTTTTATGGAAGGAGCCACCAGTATCAGTATCATGCTGTAGTTGGTAACATGTACTACTAGAAGATGATGTTATAAGATGTGATACAATTTGAATGTGACCTCAAACATAAATGTATGAACAAGAGCAACAAAACACAAGCGAAAATCATAACCTGGAAATCAAACAAGAAGAAACATCAAACATGGGAAATGAACAGACGTTAACAATAAACAAGGTATTTTTTTTTTTTTTTTTTTTTTTTTTAAATGTGAAATAAAGAAGCCAAAGGGTATAACTACAGGAACACCAATGATGGGATGGGACACAAGCCCATGACAATTTGAACTAAAATTTTATTTTCTGACCGAATCTGAAGATTTACAGGAAAATAACCAAATTATTCAATATTAATTACGTTGTGAAAAATGTGTGTGAACCTTTAGTTTTTTTTAAAATTATCATATAGTTTCTTTTCAACACAGATATTACTGTATTAATAGATATTTACTATAACCTAGAATAACATGCTTTCATTTTTTTTGCTTGTTTTTACAGACATTAAAATCAAAGCTTATTGAACTACATCAAGACTTTGCAGAAAAACTAACTAACAAAAAAAAAAAGAAAAAACTGCCACTGTGAGATTTGCTGTGCATGAGTAATGAGTAATATTTGCAACATTTCCATCATCCACAGGAACATCGGTGTGGCTGTTGTCTTTTCCATGACCTTCATTAAGACCAACAACAAGGCACTGAAATAACAATAAATGTTCCTGTTGTGACTTTTTCAGTCTTTCACACCCTCGAAAAAAAAAAAAAAAACATCGCCCTCACACACCTTTATTCCCCATCCCTTCATGATTAAAAAAACACGCTCCTGTATTAATCTGTTGTTTCGAAATGATTTAATCCGAATGTCAAATATTTACACGGCGGCGCTTTGACCTCGCTAGTCCGCGAGGACTCTTGGGTTACTGCAGCAACAAATAAAGCGAGACAAATACCAGCGTTGTCGTCGTCAGATTATCCTGATGTTTATCAAATGTATAATTGTCATGAGATGGAGCCGGGTGACCTTTGTGTTCTGTTCCCTAAATGCAGATGAGGGATTAGGATCGCTCCTGTGCACGTGTGTGTATGTTCAGAAATGAAGTGTGTGTTAGGATCCTGATTAGGCTTGAGGGTGTTGCGTTTTTTTTCTTTCGATGTTGTTGTTTGTGGACTGAATGAAGCTCATACACAAGGGTATATTCTTTGGGCATGTGTAGGTGCATTATGAAATGCTTACCGATGTAAGAGTAATCAGGACCCGCTGGGGTCTCCCCCGGGGTGGGCTCGAGTGAGAGGAGCTAACCTATTTTCTTTGGCAAGGTTGGAGAGTCACAAAGAGCCGATGTCGTCTCGACATGCTCGCTTTTTCCTTCCCATGTCTCTCTCGTTATTGCTCCGCTTGTTGTTGTAACACGCTGCAATAAAAGCAGAGAGATGTGTCTGCTAGAAAATCACACGTTCAATGTGGGTCAGCGTAAGACACGGCGACCTATCCGACGGCGCTGTCCGCTCTCCTTCGCTCTTTCGATAAAACACCTATGGCTGAAACGGTGGCTTTGTTTAGTTCAACACAAGCACCATGGCCTCCCATAATGAATTTTACCATGGTATTGGTACCCTGGTAGTCCGAAGCTACCTGTACCATGGTATTATAGTACCATGGTATTTTGGACACAGTACCACAGTGCTTATTTCCAGTTCTGATATAATATATGTACCACACTATAGTACACGGTTCTACCATGGTTCATATTTTGGTACAATGGTACAAACACTATAGTATAGTACACGGTTCTATCATGGTTCATATTTTGGTACAATGGTACAAACACTATAGTATAGTACACGGTTCTACAATGTACAGTAGTGTTGTATTATGGAATACGTACCAGGATGATGTCAAAAATACATTATACATGTTAATGTACCATAATGCTATACTATTTGTATAGTATGGTACCACTGTATGGTACAGAATGTAATATTAATGAAATATTGCATATTCATATTGCAATACTCGATTAACTTTTTTTTGCTACTGTGGCTACCATAGTACTACCATGGTACCCTATGAAGTGCCATAGTTCCTACCGTGGTACTCTAGAAAGTCCTATGGCCTACCATGGTAATGTCTGATGTACCATGCTAATACTATGGCATATTATGGTATCTACTATAGCATAATTTCCCTGACGTCTAGGTAACTGGATTTGGATATAACATATGGAGTGGGCGTGGCCTCATCACATGAACGTTGCGTTCTTGACAAAAATGTACACATACTGTATATTCCATTATTTGTAAGTTACAGTAATTCAAGTCAACTGGATTTCTTTCTAGTTAAGTAGATATGTTCATGTTTCACTACTCATACAAGCAACTTTTTCAGTTTGTTTACATGCGACTGTCTTGTTACATGAACAGTGGAGAAGGTTCTCTCATCTTCTCTCTCACCTTCTCTGTTGTTTATGTAATGAGCCTTTTCAAACTAGGAAGAATCCTATGAACTTGGAGGACACAAATATGAGGAACTTACCAACTTACCTGACTGAAGAAGCTACCTGGATGAGTAGTGAAACCTAACAAAAAAGAGATCCAGTTGACATGACTCAACTTCCATAACCTCATAACCTCACTGGGATGACGGAGAATCTTTTCAGACACATTACGTAGAAAATTTATATATCATAAAAATATATCATCATCATCATCACCATGAATGACAAACTCATCATAATTAGGTTTCTACATCCAATTTAGATTTATCCCCCAGGTTTTGCGTTCACTGTGTTTATGTGGTGGTATATTTAAGTGAAAAAAAAATCAAAATAGCCCAAAAGCCCCAGCTACAGTATATATGAACTTTCGGAAAACACTGGAAAAACCAAAACAGTGGTGGGAATGTAAGTAACATCAACATACAGGAATTTTGTGTGAATTCCAACTCTTTCAGCTCCTTAAACTACAAAAACTAAATTATTTGTTGCTTCATGTTTCTCCAAATACGAGGTGCTAAAATTTCTTGTGAATGAACGTTTCTGGGAGGCCAGAGTTTCAGACACAAAGTAGACAATCTTATCATGGCTGTAGTGTACTGAGAAAATTTACCTTGATGGCATCCAAGCACTAGTGAAACACCGAGATAAGTGCATTAGTGTAGCCGGGGATTATATAGAGAAATAAACTCTCATGAATGTATTCTGTTACTCTGTACACTTAAAAGTCCTGAATTGACTTGAAAAAAACTTACAGCCGAATTTAAACCACCATCACTCAAAACATGCTTCTTTGTTTCTTAGGTTGAAATTTACACAATACACATCTGCAGTCTCAATCCTCTGAACCTTTCTGACATTCTTGATAAATAAAAATCACCAAATAGCACATTTCATACTCATATCGGTATTTGTATCCATTTACAGCCAAATAACTTACACATATTCGCCTGTATCCCTACTCTACAACTATTTCCAGCTCGATGTTTTGCTCCATAATTCCTGACACTATTGTTATGTGACATTTTAGAAATAATGCTACAACAATCCCGCATTTTTCACCGTACATGCATCCTTTTTGTACACATTTAACTTGATGCCCAGAACCCCAGGCTTGCAGAAGAGAAGAGCCGTGGTATCACACCTCCATTCATCCTGGAGTGTTTCTCCTCCTGCTCTCGAGTGCCTGCCGCTCGCATCGCCGCCAATTATACGGTTCTACATCCTTTTGTTTAACCGATGTCCGCTGGACTTCTCTGCTCTCGTCCTCCTCTCTCGTCCCTCTGTTTTCTCCACTTCATCGCGCCATCCTCCATTCTTTTGGAATCATTAACGATAACCCATCAGTCCACTTGTCTTCCTCTAAGTGGTCAGTCTATTAGGAGTATAATTAGCATGCCGCCTCCAGAGAGCCCGACTTCTGTCCGTCGAGAGAGTTTATATAATGGACGGAAAAAAATATGTTCGAAAATATAGGCATAATCATTCTGATTTGGTATTTGTGTTTGCATCAATTGATTTGGTTTGGATTTCGCTACAGTATGATATGTATGCATACATCATCTGTTAGTAGTTGGTATAAAGTCTAAAAAAAGATGTGTTATCTGGTTATATCTTTATTTCTCCAAACAAATATGAAGACATCCTGTAAAAACAAAAAAGAGGACGAAGATAACTTTCTGTACATCCACCTGCGGACCCAAAGCAAGCACTATAACACAAAACAATACAATACAAGACCTTTATTAAAGTATAAAACTGACCAAATTCTCAATTCTGATTTGTTGGAAAATGTGGATTAATTTTCAATAACAGCACTAATTTAAGTTCTACTATGTGATTGTGTCTATAGTAAGAACTTTATCAAGGTTAAGAATAACTGGTGTGGACACTTAACCTAATAAACATAATGAACTTGTTTATATGGGAAAGTTTTCTGTGAAAGATGCTTTAAGATTTATTGAAGGAGTCGCCAATGTCAGTTTCCCAAAAAAGATCTTTGAGCTGAATGAAGTTCAAAAGAAGGTGTTGATACAATAACATCGATGTAGAACATTAACTGTAACTATTCAGTCTATTTTAATAAATAACTAAAATGCTATTGTTGGCAAATTTCTGTGGCATCATGAAGAATAAAACATTCCAGGAAGTCAGGTGTGTAGGTCATAGTTAATATGTTTTATTCTTTAAGTATTGTTAAGTATTGTTAGACCAAATATTTTCCATTCTCATTTATCTATCCAAGCAAACCATACTTGTTCAGTCTTCTTCTAATTGTGCTGTCATGGACTTAACCTGCTCAGTGAGGCTTGTAGGTCTTGTGTTTTTTTTCTTCTTTTTTTTTTTTGAAAATATTTATTTCACATTTCCAGACTGATGTGCAGCAACAACTGCTTCTCTAATTAACACTCTTGCTGCTTATGTCTTTCCCTCTTGGCATTGTGTTAGCACGCACCTGAAAGCTCCCAACCAGCGAACTGCCACAACTTCAGTTTTTATAGAGATCTATTCTGATCTGCTGATGATCAATTAATTAAGGGCTGATGATTAGCAACATCTGGTTAACTGGTTAATAAGCAGTAAGGGGGCACATGCTATTACCTGCATATCTTTTTCCTTTTTGGCATAATGTGTGAGGGTAAACTTGAGTTTTCTTTTTCTTTTATTAAAAAGTACAAGATTAAAAAACCCAAAGTGGTAGTATTTTGGTTGTGAACTGAACCAGTTATACTTTTCACAGAATTTTTAATCCACGGTGTGCATTGGAAGCACACAGACACAAACATAGCATGAGAAAGAAAAGGGTGATTTCATCCAGGCTGACCCACCTCACCTGGCAGTGCGATGGGGGAGGGAGACGTTGGACACTGGGCTGAGTGGCCTGGAGTGAGGTTAGCCAAAGGAGAAACATGCAAGGACACACACTTACACCACACTCTATCTCACTCACTCCCACACAAACACACAACACGCATACAACAAAGAAAGCTTTAGGAAGGCGACATTCTATCTGTCTATCTGTCCATCTATCCATCTACCTATAGCATAGATTCAAGAGAATACATCCGAACAGGTGGATCTGGGACAGAGGACAGAGGGATGTTTAGATAGACGGAGGTGATTAGATAAACGAGAGTAAAAACAGCGAGGCAGGCTGTGAAATGAGGAACAGTAGGAAGAGCTCCCTGCTGCGTCTCTGTCTCTGAACAGGTAATATATGAGGTGTTTGATGGTTGATAAATAGCTGAGACTGGGTCTGGTGTCATAAAACACACCAGTGCTGCCAAATAGTGATGGATGAGTAGAAGAAGAGGAAAAGAATGCTTAAACAATAGCTTGGGCTATACATCTGACCAAACTACCAAAAAACACAGTCGTGTATTTGAGAGAGAAGCACTGGTGCAAAATGAACACTGAAATAAAGTTAGTAACTAGTTCATTGTTAGTTAAGCTAGCAATAAGAATGGTATTTAAAGGATCTGGAGCAATGATTTTACCATAAGCATCACATTTAACACCAAGCATTTCCAGTTAAGCCTGAAAGAATACTGGGATAGAAAATACTGACTGAAGATGCAGACCATGCATTTCATTTACTGTATAATGTAATATTAAAAAAAAATCACCATCAGAGATGAATGAATGAACAACCAAATATATATTTTTCTAATTGTCCAATTTATACCTATAAACACATTCTCTATTAAACTCCCGCACTCACATCAAACTGGCAATATTGCAACACCAAGTTTCACCATTGGTATTTTAAATCTCCACACCCACAATCAGGATGCCAATTTACACCCAATTCTGGTGTCCTCAAACACTAATTTACAACAAAACACTAACATTTGGAAAGAAATAGCAATCCTTATTATTAAACAACACCTTTCATTGACAAATATCATTTGCCAAACTGGTAAAAAAAAAATAATAATAATAATAAAAAAAAAACTGGTACAAAATGTCCACAAATTTTACAAGTGTACAACAAACACCACAGCTGTACAACAAAACATTGGTTCATTAAACAAAAAACTGCCCAACAAACACCAAAACTGTGCATTAGACACTGTTCGACACACACTAGAAAGTTTCACTAAACACAAAACTATCCAACAAACACCCAGACTGTACATTTAACACCAAACTGTCTAACAAACACCAAACTACCCACCAAAATACTGTCCAACAAACATCAAAACTGTCTAATAATCACCAAAACTGTCCAAAACTGTGCTACAAAGATAACTGTTCGTCATTACACCAAACTATCTAACAAATACCAAAACTTTTCAACAAACAACAAAATAAAAATTTTTTTGCACAAAGTACAGCGGGAGGAGTTTGAGAAAATACATTAGAGTGTGTATACATGTTGAATAGCTTATAACATTACATTAAGGACATGAAAGCATTAATACCTTTGCTTTTATCAGCTTTGTTTTCCTTTATTTTCCAGTAGATGAAAATAAAGGCAGCTGAGAATGTGTGTGATAATCATTTAGAGAGGCTGAGTGTGTGTGTGTGTGTGTATGTATATGCAGTATGTGTGTGTGCTCAGGTGTCTCTGTCCATGTGTGAGAGGATTGCATGTACATCTGGACGCACCCCCGAGAGCTCTGGAAACAATTATGTGTGTCGATGATAACACCGAGCCGACGTCACACAAACCGGGCTTGTTTTCCCTCTCTGTTTTCCCAGCATGCACTGTTTTCAATAACAGCTTTCCAAAAAGCAGACACCCCGGGAATGTTTTGAAGCTTTAGATCAGGCAATGCAAGCAGACATGACTGTGGTGAACAGGGCTCAGGTAGTGTTCATCATTTATCAGTCATATGAGTGCGGTGTGAGACGAGGACAAGGTATAAGGTGTAAGAAAGACACAAGATAGACTGAAATTTATTTCTCACACAGGTTTCCAATAATGTAATAGGTTTAGTATTGAGAAGTGCAGTATCAGCGCTCACCAGGAGGCTGTGCTGCCGAGGGGCCGGAAAGGGAAAGACAGAATTATACGATGGACAGAGAGGATGGTGATGTGATGGGAGACTGAGGTGTCATTTTCACAAATGATATTTGTATTTATTTCATTAAAGTATAGTATAGTATAGCAAAGTATATTAAGCTAAAAACAAGTCCATTTGAGTTTATAAGTCATACACAATCAATAGTCACATAGTTAGGAACACCTGTACATCTGTCGCTTCAGGTAATGGGATCTCAGTGACTCTACACGGTTGGTGGTGAAACATGGGCTGGGTTCACCGTTTGTTGTAACCCATCTATATCATCTGTTCTGAGACGCTTTTTTGCTCATCACAGTTGTAAAGAGTGATTATTTGAGTTCCCGTCAGCTCACACCAGGCTGATCAGTCTCCTCTGACAAAACTCGAAGGATTTCCATCCATAGAATTGCTGTTAAATGTTTTTATTTTTTTCCCCTCCACACCATTCTGTGTTAAATCTATGTGAAAATTCCAGATGACCAACTTCCTTGGCTCTTATTAGGGGACACAGTTTTATAAGGACATGTACTGTATACATACGACCTATTCATTCATATTGAATACTGATTCAGTTCAGTGTTATCAAGCAGCTCAAATTAGCTCTTTCTTTCTTTCTTTCTTTCTTTCTTTCTAAATAAATAAATAAATAAATAAATAAATATGTAATACTCATTTATAAGTCCAGGAAATTGGGTTCTCCTCTTTCTTTCTTCCTTCATTTCTTTCCTTTCCTTTTTAGATTCTGTTTTTATGTTTCATTCTTTTTATTTGTATAATTTTTTATTAACATTTACAGATTTTTTTCATTTGCTATGTTACTTTTATTTACTGGTTGTAAGTGAGTATTGACATTTTTTTATTGAATTGTATTCTTATTTATTATTATTATTATTATTATTATTATTATTATACAACTTTGCTTCTTGAGTTTCAGCTAAACAGATTATTTATATCTATTTCTTTCTTTCTTTCTTTCTTTCTTTCTTGTTTCTGGTTAATCTTTCCTCATCAGCCTTGCATTTAAAAAGTTTGATTTATGAACTCAAAACTATAACATGATTAGAAAGAAAATCTAAAAACCTAGAATTTTTATTTTCCCCTCTCTAACCATAACCAGCAAGGTTTCCCTTGAGACCGGATTTGAAGTAGACTCCATTTAGAAAAATGACCCCTAAACTATCCAAAGAACCCTTTCCGTGTGCCCCTAAAAGTGTATTCTCGACACAAAGCTCTCGGTGGAGTTATAGCCCGTGTCCTTGCTGCAGCACAAAAGCCCCAGAAGCAGCAGATTTGTGTAACGAGTATGAAGAATGTTCACAACTTCCTAGAAGTCGAAACAATCAGAGTTGTGCCCGGGTGAGTCCATGTCGAGTTATTGTCCTGTGGCTAAAGGAAGCGAGGAAGCGCAGAATGCGGAGGGCCGAGTGTGTCCCGCCGAGGGCCAGATGCATGTATTGGCTGCTCTGATGACAGTGTCAATGGCATTGATCCCACAGTTTTCCTAAAGCCACTGAACTCTACTCGAGTCAATGCACACGGACACACTGCCACCCCCCTCGTACACGCACACACGATCTCTCTGCCACACACTCGTTGTATCTTTCACACACACACACGCATACACACACATGTGCTCTCATGCTGATGCAAACAATCAGATGATGAGTGACCCTTGATTCCTACAATCATACCCCTTAGAGAGAGGGAGAGAGAGTTTCTGTGTCTGTTTGTGTTTGTGTGTGTGTGTGTGTGTGTGTGTGGTGTTACAGAGGGACATGTGTCAGATGACCTTGGTCACTGCTAAGGGGACCCAGTTTTTCTTGCCAAACCAATCAATAAGCTAAACAGGCTATTGAGGGCATGGGAAGCCAAACTCAAACACCGATAGGCTATCTGCCTTACCCAGAACCCACTTCTGTGCAAATATTGGAGCAGCGCATTTTTCACGGTGACTTGCATTTGGTGAAAAAAAAAAAGGCTTTGAAAGCTTACGGAGATGAAAGAGAGACAGAAAGAGAGAGGGGGGTGGGGGGGAGGATAGAAAGTCATAAAAGCATGTTTAGGACACAGTACTTTGTAAGGACATGCAGCGGAAGAAAGGACACAAGTGCTAGAGAAATAAAGGATTTGATTAGTTAAAATGGTTTTATGAAACTGCTATTAGGACTGTTTAGGATGAGTGTAGTGTTGTAGACAGATTGTGGTGGTCATGCTGTTAGAAGAAACACGTTCATTTGCCAATAGGTACACATTTTCATTATAATTTTTCATCCGTTTATACAGTAGTGACCACAGCGATGAGCTCTCTCTCTCTCTCTCAAAGTTAATAAGACAAAAAATAAGCTTTCATGTCACATGTCACTAAGTGCTAACACTAGAGACTCCTTCCACAACATCACCGACCAATCAGAATCAAGAATCTCACAGCGGAGTGCTATAGATTTAAATAGAAAATACTGAACATAACCTTTCAACTTGACTGATAAAATGGTGGAATGTTGTGTCCACATCCCAAGCATGTGTATGTGTGGGTGTGTGGGTGTGTGCTTGTGTGATTTGTGGGCATCCAATTCATCACTGAACTTTGCACTTCAGAGTGTCAACATCGTCCTGCAATCAGAAGAAATCAGGCCAAAATTGCGAACAACATTTCGCTCATGCCCTATAGTCATAAGAAATTCTGGAAGTTACGAATGTCACGAAAAAAAGCCGTACAACTTAAAGGAAATTTTATGTCTTGATTTATTTATTTATTAATCAGAGACTGAATAACAATTTTGAGGTCGAACCAAGTCGCAAAAAGGTAAACCAGGTTGGAAATCCAGGGACCAGTTTGGAAATAATGAGTACAAATAATTCTTACCTCCTCAAACATTTTTTTTCTTGACCTCTGTCCTTGGGATTTGGCATTTGGCAGATGCTCTTATTCATAATGACTTGCATTCAATTGCATTATAAATTGTGGCATTTGAGGGTTAAAGGGCCTTCTCAAGGGCCTACAACAGTGGCACCACGGTGGTGCGGAGTTTGAACCTGTGGACTTCTGATCAGGACTCTAATGCCTTAACCACTGTGCTACCCTTACAAGGTCTGGCACAGGTTCTTACACCAGATGCCCTTCCTGTCACAACACTTCCATTTTTCTAACCAGACTTGGGACAGGCAACTGCCTGCAGTGGTTAAGTCATATGGGTGTAGGGTTCATGGTCTTGCCCAAAGACCAAACTGTGGTGACCAGCCAGTGGCAGGGGGTGGAAACCAATGACCCTCTGATCACCATCCCAGAGCTCAACTGCCTGATCCACCACTTCCCCCCTTATATCCTGAATCATTAAAAGAGTAGCAGCCAGGTGTTAGTTAATTATCAAGCATTATCATGTTTAAAGCAGAACATTTCGCAGTTTGGTGTTCTGGAGCATGTCTATATCATGACAAGAAGAAAGAAGATCATACATGATTTCAGAGAAGCAACTGCTGCTGATGATCAATTTGAAAAGAGTCATAAGGCCGTGTCCAAACTGTTGGAAATTCACTATTTTACAGTGAGAAGGGCTGATTACAAACATGGTTTTGTCTAGAGGGTGTCTCAGCAAGTCTAAGGTCAAGCTTTTTATAATATACAGACTTCATATAAATGCATGAAATGTTGGGGAAAAAAGCTAAGCTTCTGTAAAAAGAATTCTACTGTAGTACTGCCCTGCTGTCACTGTTGGCTCCTAGAGCAGGGCCCTTAACCCTCATGTCTGTTGTTCAATTATAAGTTGCTCTTCATAAACACTTCCTCCAAATGAATCAAATTTGAAATGTAAATTCGTCTCCAAAGAGAAAAATACAGAACGGAGATGTGTACTTGCTTAAAGCGACCAATTGGCTTGTTTGGCATCTTTAAGAAAGAAAAAAAAATTGAACACCAAAGATGGAACTTAAGATGGAACTTCTACAAGTCTGGTCGGAATGCAGATGTGACACCTGTGCATTCTGGGAATTTGACTGTTTCCAAAAAAATAAAATAAAAAAATGACTTGAGGCAACTGGAACAATAGTGGCCCAGTGTAGTGAGCAGGCTGCTCTAATGCCAGCTGTGCTGCCATCAATAATAAATGAATGACACATGCCAAGTTTGTGTGTAGGTTAGACAGAGGGACAGCATCCTAAACACACACACACACACACACTCACAAAAAACAACACCACACAAAAAAACAACGCCTTCTCCTGCCAAGCGGCTGTCGCATCGCAATCAATTTTAATCAAAGATAGAGGGGAAAAAACACAAAAGAAGAAACGGAGTGAGTGAAAGAGGGTCTTGATGATGAAAGAGATGAGATTAAAGCCTTTACATAGCCAGATAAAAGACAATTCAAACAAGCCAACCTTATGACAAAACCATTAATATGCAAGAAATTCACAGACCTAGAAATACACTGTGAGCCAGTTGTCCTGCCACCACACTCATTCAGTGCGTTTACATCATTTACACCAATTCTCCACAAAATCGACAAGAATTTTAGATATCAGAATACTATATGTCAGAATACTATAATAAAACTTCACTTGCAAGACTGATACATTAGAGTAGAGTTTTAATCATTTGCTTGAAACGTTCATATTATTTTATAGTATATTTTTTGTTCACATTCTGCATGTTTGGGATCTAGAGATATATAT
>JAQQZS010000012.1:33770965-33781525 GCA_030068045.1 Platyallabes tihoni | reverse complement strand
TTTTTTTTTTTTAGCCATGTGTATCCAGTACGAGGTTGTGTATATTAGAGAGTTTACCAATGAGCAAGGTCAGAACCCACACTGAAGTCAGATGATAAATAAAATTAGGATTATACTATAACAGGGAAAAACTGTCAATTTATGATTAATACCATAATTGTTCAAAAGATATGACAGCTACAAAAGACTACTAAAATACCAGCCAACTACTTAATATGCATTTCACATATTTTAGTGGGCCAATTTTTAGCAATAATATAAAGAGATTGAAAAGTTTTATTAAAAATCTATTTAATAATAATAATAATAATAATAATATTTAGTCCTTCTAGGAGTAGGTAAATAAATAGAACTATCTAAGTATTAAGCAACATTAACTAAAACTGGAAATTGGATTAAACTAACAACAAGAACAACAAAAATAGCGCAAAGAACATGAAATGAGCTTTGCAGAATTAAATAATATAAAACAAAATATTACTATAATGCAAATTAAAAACTGGTTATAAAATACCAAGCAAAAAAAGCATTTATGATTTATATCAATATAACTTGAACTATGATAATCTATTGGATCTAATTTTATGAATGAAACGTTATTATTTTAATGGTAAAAGAATGACACTATAATCAGCTGAACAATCAAACTGAACAGATTTATTTTATTTTATATATTTATACAGTATCCATAGATACACATTATAACACCAGGTAGTAAAATTCATTTTTTTAAAGAAAAAAAAAAAGAGATAATATTAAGTAAAGAAAAACATATATCTAATCACCAAATAGAAAAAAATTCATATATTGTAAATTAACCACAACATTATAATTAATATACTGTATATACAGTATGCAAAATATTAAATGATATGAAACACTAGTGTAATAGTGTAGTAGTGATGAAACAAAAAAGAGAACCATAAATGTCCAGGATGTGGGGGACAGTTTAGGAGACAATGTGAAGACCTATAAGAACTTGACCTAGAAAACAAGACCAGAATAACCAGGAAACAAGGTGACTGAGAAAGCAGGGAAGTGGGGGACTAGGACAGTGGTAAGGCTTTATATGGCGCTTTAAATAGCATGGGACAACATTTGTAAACATGGTAAATATTATAGACACAACATTAATGTATAGGTGTGGTGCCTAGAGGTAAAGGACAACATGACATGAGCATGGAATATGGTTTGAATGCATTTCCACTCCACCACTGCAGATTTCTCCATTCTGATTGGTTTGATCATCCGTTTTCTACAGAGGGAGTTGTATGGCAGAAACTCCGCCTAGCCCAAGATTAATAATTGACTTGTATAACTGTTGATATGGTAACATTTATGGAAGAAGTCTCCAGTGTCAGAGCCTAGCAAAAGTCAGAATGTCTTACTTGTTCCTCTCTCAGTTATCAAAGAGAAGCTGAAGGAGTGCTAATTCTTGCTTAGTGTTATGATTCGTATTAGCACTGCCAAGTTCTGCTTCTCGTCCTCCCAGCAGTGGCTAATTATTTCTGGCTAACACTTTTGGACTTGAGGGTAGTCTGAGTAATCAGCCAAGAGCTGGGGGCATGGCAGGATGGGTAGTTTGGCTTAATTTGTTTATCAACCCCTGAGGTAAGAATCTTGAATTTGGTTTTCATTAAGAAGTCATGGGGCGTGGAATCTCATGACCCAGTAGCGGGTTGGGATAAGGGGTTAGTGGTTTGAGATTTTGGATGTAATACTCTCCAGAAGGTCAATTCTAAAGCAATGGCTATTTTCTATGGCCCTATTAACAGATACCCAACTCTGCCATAGCTAAAATCCCCAGATCAGGATTAAACTCCTAGACAAAAAAATAGATGGAGAAACACTCCACTGGTTCCAAAAGCTTTGTGCTTTAAAGTGGGTCTCCAGAACCACAAAGAACATTTTCACACCTTCAAACATAATGTCTTCCAATCAAGGATGCTCAAGATATCAATCGAACCTTCATGAAAAAAACACGACTTTGCAAATTTTTCGTGTTTTCTCCGCTCCCAGAATAATTAATCAATTAATTAACAGCATTTTCCTCATTTAAATGGTTGTAGTAGAGCAGGGCAGAGGGTCCTCCAGAACCACTGTGCTAATAGATACAGTATATTGTGGTAAAATGTTGACTTGAGTGAGTGCAATTCAGTTGTGAGGAAACTTTCTTGTAAACACAAGTTAGAGCCAGTAACCATCTGAGAAACCGAGAAACCCCTGGGGAATTTTTACAACCTACCTCTTTGTCAAAGATTATGCATTCAAAATAGTTTGTATTTTTGTAAATACTGCGCGGATAAAGCTGAAAGGTGGTATTTGGTGATTGTTGATCTTTATTTGTACATTGAAGAGTTTCTTTATTTTTCTGCAAGACCAGCCAGGAAGATCCATTTTAATTACCAGACAGATTGGTGAATCGTACTTGCATTGGATTTACTCTGGGCGTTTTGGTACATCGGAACTGTCAACCAGCACCTGATAAACTCTCATGAGAAAAACTTCTAAATAGTTGTTATTTATTCTTACTTGCTTCCATGGAGCATATGATGGAATTTCACACCACTGGACAGGTAAATGTTGGGAACCTGGGTTGGGATTTTTCATTAGGAGGTCACCATTTTGGCCAGGGTTAAGGGGTTTACCATTTCTTAAAAGCTTCTAATCAACCCTTGTGCAGTATTTTCATGAGATCCAAATCTCTCAGTTAGTGTTGCTGGCAGGTTTGGTGCTGTATTTGGTGCAGTTGTTCATTGGGCTTGTGTGCCTTTTTTTTTTATTTTTTTTTTTTAAAGTTTTGCATCTTCCCAACTCATACAAAACGATTGCCTAGTACCTTTTAGACATATTCTGCCAATTGGATGGTTGTGGACATCAGAGAAGGCTCTTTGCTGGATACAATGATTCGTCTTTGAAAGTTGCACCATTTTATGGTCGATCTGATGGTATGGCTGACATCTGACGATGTTCCTTGTCATGACAAGAATTGATAAATTGGATTAGCTTGTCTTTCTTTAGATCTTAAAAGAAAAGGCAGTAGAATGATTGAAGGATCTGTTGAGAATCATTTTTTTTTCTTAAACCCATTGTGTCTGTATGAATGGAAGCATGTAATTTCTGGGATTTTGGAGAATTGGCATAAACCAATAGAGTTTTGACGCAGCAGAACTAACCCAGAGAAAAACGCCCAATCTGCTCTGCTTCTCTTTCACCATAAAAAACAGATTAGTTTAAGAATTAAAGTATTGTCTTTTGTCTTCCTCTCTATCACACACACCATACCACATTATGGGATTTGCAACATGAGCGTTAATTCTGGGTTTGAGAAGGACAGTGTGCTAGAATCCCATCGAATGAGGTTCATCTGAAAGAAGCGGGTTGTGTCCTAAAACCCTTGTGGAGTGGGATTTAAGGGCTAAAAAGGGCTTAGGGAGCTGAGAAGAGCTGGAGAAAAGATACGAATTAAGAACATGCAGATTCTCTTCCTGTAAACGGCGATCATCTGCTCGGCTCAGGCCAAATCCAGTTAAGTGGGTCTGTCCATCCGAGAGGACAAGTGTGTTTGTATGGAGATTAAGTCACTTCTGCTTGATGTCTATGAGGCTATGAGGAAGAATAAAATGAAGTGAAGGGGACATTCAGTTACCGAAAAATAATCCACAGTGGCGAAGGTTGATGTGACCTAATATGAAGCAGAATCTATTAAAAATTAATGATGTCATGAAGAACAATTTGCTGTGTGTGAATAACGGGTTGGCTTTTATTTTCCTTAGACTTTAGTGGTTAGCACTTAGTGATCGCCTTGCACCTCCAGGTTCTTGGCTTGATTTCCACCTTGGGTTTGTGTGCATGTTCTCTCCGTGTTTAGTAAGTTTACTCCAGTTTACTCCCAGTCCAAAGTCCATGCAGGTTAAGCTAACTGGCGTGCCCAAATTGCCTATAGTATGTGAGTTTGTGTGTGTGGCCTGCAAAGGATTGGCACCCCATTCAGGGTGTACCCGGCCTCGTGCCCTAAGTCTCCTGAGATATGCTCCAGCCCCCCGCAACAATGTATAAACAGGTATAGATTATGAGTGAGTGAGTGAGTGAGGTTCTTCTGTATTATTAAGCACAGTGGTAAAAAATCTCTCTCGCTCTCTTTTGTCTTCATTCATTCCCATCAGCTAATCTGTCTTACACTCCTTCTATCATCGGACACCTTTATCACTCAATCACCTTTGCTTTTGCTCTCACATATTTTATGGTCATTTCATTACATTATCTCTCGCAACATTAATGCAAAACCGCCCTCACCATCCCCTCAGTGTGTGTGTGTGTGTGTGTGTGTGTGTGTGTGTGTGGCTAGATGTGCTCCTTTTGTTCTCTACAGTTTATTTCAGGATGAAGACTGTGGCGTTTGTGTGCTGAGCGCTTTGATAGAACTGTAGCCTGTACCCTAAGAGAATGCAGAGAACTGCTGGATTACAGTAAACATCTGTTTACATTCAAACCTCTAACTAGCTCAGTTTGCTCCCAAACCGGACATGTGTTGAACCCTTAATTATACCAAGAACCCTAGAAGAACTCTCATGTTTGTCTGAAGGTGTTCGTTATATCGATGCTTCAGTGAGACTCATCTCTCTCCTTCCTGTCTTACACCTGTCTGTCTTTCTTTCCTCTCTGTCCTTTTTCCTTCTCTTTCCTTTCTCTGTCTGTCTCTCAAGTCTCTCTCTCCTTTAGTCTCAGTTGCCTTTTTCTTCTGCTTTCTTTTCTCTCTCTCTCCTTTATCTCTCTGTCTCTTTCAGCCAGGTTCGTTCTTTTCTTTCCTTCTTTCATTCTATGCCTCATTTCATTTCTCTCTCCTTCTCTCTTCTTTTAGTCTCTCACTTCTGATTCTTCCAGTTTCTCATTCTTCTCCTGTATTTCTCCTTTTCTGCTCCTGTTTGTTTCTTTCCTCACTCCCTTTTTTGGTCTCAATTTATTTTAATTCTTCCATTCTTTCTTTTGTTCTCTCCCTTCTCTATCTTTCTTTTCTTTCCTATCTCTGTTTTTCTTCTCCCCACCGCCGAACTTCATTATCTCTTCTTTTAGTTATCTCTTACTTTTCTCTCTATCTGTCTTTATACACCATCCCTCTTTCCCTACTCTTGCTCTCGGTCATTCTCTCTCTCTCTCTCTTAGTGCTTTTTTCCCCCTTATTCTCTCTCATCCTTTCTCTGAAATCTCTCTGTCATTTTATTTCTTTCTCTGTGTCCTTTTTCTTATCTGTCCATCTCACTCACCTTTTTTTTCTCTTTTTATAGTCTCTTTATAGACTCTTTTCTCCCCTCATTCATTTTCTTTTAAACTCCTATTTTTTCATGCTCTCTCTCTCTCTCTCCCTCTCTCATCCCACTCACCTTTCCCTCTCCATCCTTTCTTTCTGTCTGTGTTTATCTTTTCTCCCACCTGTCACCCTGCTCTCTCTCCCTCTCTATAAGAAAAGGTGTTGTTTTCCAGATGTCACTAATGTACACTGTTAGTTTCGTGCTGAGCCTCCCGTCTGTGTGTCCGTCTGTCTGATGTGAGAAAGACGAGTGTCAGCAGAAGAACAGTGTCTCCTTGGGCAGAGGATTTGTGTGTGTGTGTGTGTGTGTGTGTGTGCGTCTGCAGCTGTGTGTATGTATACTCCAGAGTCAACAGGTAAACGCCAAAACACCTGTTTCCATTGTGTCTTGAACACAGAGCCTGACCTGAGCACACACAAACGAATACTGAGCAAAGACATCACACACAGACACACACACACACACACGCACACACACACACTCATATAAAAAAGGAAGAGCAGCACATCCTGGGACGTATTGGGCCTTGAAGCTCAGTGGTTTAGTCTTACCTTGTGTTTGCTCAGTGTGTGTGTATACATGTGTGTGGGTTTGTCTCACAATAATGAGTGACTCAGATGGCACACACACACAAATGCACACACACTGCAGTATTAGGAGGAGATGAGATGAGAAGAATGATGAGATCAGGTTAAGTGTGTGTGTGTGTGTGTGTGTGTGTGCGTGTATATTGTATGTGTATTATATTAGAAGCAGATGAGAGCAGTTGAGCGTGGGTGTGTTCCACACCCGTGTTTGCTTGAGAAGGTCTGCTGAGGTTCAAAAGGAGCTTTTGTCCAAGTGTTCTGATGTATGTGTGTGTGTGTGTGTGTGTGTGTGTGTGTTTGTGCGTGTGTGTACATGTGTGTGTGTGCGTGTGTGTGTGTGTTTGTGTGTGTGTGCGTGTCAGTATATGCACGATTTTCACCTCAAAAACCTCAAACTAACTCTACTGAACATCATCTTAAGAAAAAATGAAACCCATAACCCATAAACTTCTTTAAATAGGAAGAACAGTCGAAGGAATTAGCTATGTGTTCTGTCTCCGCCCCAAAACCGTACCTTAACATTGTTTGTGCTGTGGTTAGACACTGATGTCACTGATCTGACGCGCGAGATTGCTATCATGGGTAACATCTGAGAAAAACAGTGGATTGGATATTGGATTGGATATTGTAGGAAAGATTTTTAGGAAGAATTTGATCTGACATTGTAACAAATTTTGATTTGAAATTTCTTTTTATGGAAGTTTACCTTAAAAAATTATAGTATTGTTTGAATTTATTATAATTATATATTATTTCATTTTCACTTTCTTAATTTTCTTTTATATATATATATATATATATATATATATATATATATATAGTTCGAAATTAATGTTTTTTTTTTTTTGATATGTTCTAAAAAATATAATTTTTAAAAGCTGGATATTGAAAAAAAGTATCAGCTGGGTATCTATATCAACTCTATATTTTTAGTATCAATATACAAACACAAAGTGTAGTATCATGTCATCTCTACTGTTTATCCAAACAAAATATTGTAATTTTTTCTTTTTAATTTGTGATAAAAAAAATGTCAACTGAATACTATCTTAAATCAAGTCAAAGCCATATTTCACATTTGAACATTACAGCAAACCAAAAAATCTGATTATTAAATCTATGTTTACCCTTTGAAAAAAAAAGAATATAAATTTTGAGAGTAAACAGGTCTTGAATATTAAATTAATTTCCATACTTTATCCTGGTTGTTTACATTTTTTTTTAATTTATTTTTTATTATTATTATTTTATGAAGCAATAAACCATAAGACTTTTGGCTATTGAAATTAATTTCCTTAGACTAACTTAATTTTAAAAAATCATAATTAAATTATAAACCATAAAATTGCTTGATGTGCAAGTTTAAAAAATGCCAAAGATAAAATAGGAAAGACAAAACAAACAGGCAAACAAAAAAGAAAATGATTCTAAAGCATCGTGTAACATAAACAATTAAACAACCCTCTGAACAAATAAACAAACAGAAATATTGTATATAAAGAAACAATTTTAAGAATGTTCAGCACAGAAAAAAAACCTACATTATTCTTTGAGTTGTATTGAGTTGCACTTGATTGATAAGTTTCATAACAAAACAACATGATTATGTAATACTAACTGTGGGTTAGGTTTTCAGCTTCAGGTATTTATAAAAGAAATCATATGAATCATACAAACTTCATAAAAAAAACTTTAAAACTTTTATAACAATAAACAAATATATTTTTTAAAAAAATATATAGGAATATATTTAAACCATATGAAATCAGCAATCAAACGAACAAAAAAAAACATTTTAAATTATAGGAATTTATATTTAGACATTAGACATGTAAACTCTTCACACTCACTTGTGGCCCTCATTTACATACTGGATCCTGATTGGCTGTTATATTTCATGACACAATAACCTACTCCAGATTGATCCTAAAATCCAGATTATTACAGGCGTAGTGTTAAGGAATTTCAAATTACTTAAGTGTGTGTAGAAATCTAAA
The DNA here is from genome assembly GCA_030068045.1 of Platyallabes tihoni. Classification (NCBI taxonomy): domain Eukaryota; kingdom Metazoa; phylum Chordata; class Actinopteri; order Siluriformes; family Clariidae; genus Platyallabes; species Platyallabes tihoni. Next base: position 33,773,632 of record JAQQZS010000012.1, on the reverse strand, counting down.
ATATTGGAAACTTTCTTTTTGGAATCTCTCTCTCTATCTATCTATCTATCGCTTGTTCTCTCTCTCTCTCAAAACACTAAAAGGGCCGACAAGGTTAATGCGCTCAGGATAAGCAACCAGCTGTTGACCTCCTAATACCTAAAACAACCTCCTAATACTGCAAACCACAGCGAGAGAGAGATAGAGAGAGTTAGTGGAAAATGCTGGCATCTGTTGCACTGAGTTACTGTGTGTGTGTGTGTGTGTGTGTCTTAACTCAGCTCCTAAGCAACAGCGTGCCATTTTCTCAAAGTCTCAGTCTCTCATCTGCTCACAGACTTACAACGGATAAGAGCTGATAATGGCTTGCGTGTGTGTGTGTGTGTGTGTGTGTGAGTAAATGGCAGTAATGGGACAAGGATGAAGAGCTCCTATGAGTTCTGAGTGCTTTCATAAACAATAGAGAGGCATTAGTATGATAATCTCCGCATGCCTTCCATATGAAACGAAGATCCCATGCTGTGTGTTATAGGCCGGACTCGACTCGCGCCTTCTCACGCTGCGTGCGTTGTGCGGGTTTGCGTGGTTGTGCCTTTAATTTGTTGACTGCATTTAATAAGAGACATTGTTTGAAGTTGCTATAACGTGCACGCATCTGAGTATTTTAAAGACATTTATGTGGGGCCGATCACTAGCCCCGTCCTTTCATCTACATTTGTAAAAAAAAAAAAATATATATATATATAAAAAACATTTTTATTAAACATATATATACACAACTACACAATACTTTACTATGTAATACCTGTTTTGTTAAAGCAAAAATGATGGCGATGCAACTCAACTCTTCGCATGCTAAAGTTTATTATTTTACAAAAACAGCAAATACTGAAATATATTTATATTTTCTTTTTATTTCTCACACAATGATTTGGAATCATTAACATTTGTTTTGATTAACGAACAACATATTGTACATTTAAAATATATTTATACCTACCTTAAAGGTCCTCGAAACTTCTCGTTGGTATAACTTACGTTATATTACACCTTCGAAAAACAGTTTTAAAATTTCCAACAAACAACTTTCTGGTTAACAAGAATTGCTTTGTTCACCAGGATTGTTAGAAAGGACTGAAACTGGAGACGCCTTCCAAATTTGTTAAGAAAACTTGTCTTAAAAGAAGAACTTAACACAACTTAAAAACTTAACAAAGAATCAAAGAAACAAACAAGAAAATGTAAAAAGGCTGCTGTACAAGTCCCAACTGTATATTTACTCTTACTATACAATCAATCTGAAGGCTAGCAACCAAACAAAATGCACTTATGATTTTTAATAAAAGAATGCCTCAGCAAAATATTTATCCAGGTTTTTATTTGCTTCAAAACATTAAATGTTATAAATTTATTTTTCAAATTCTTCTCCATTTGGTTGAACACTCTACTGTTTAGTGGGTGTCCATTTTGGATTGCTTGTTTGCTAGACTAGCCCTCGGGTACATTCATATATTTTTATGCAGATCCATATAGGAAATGACATAAACGTAATATGATGACTGTTATGTCACGTTCATTCATTAATGAGGTAAATGTTGTTAAATACTAATAGACAAAATTCGATTCTTTACATCAAATACTTTGATCCTTGACTGTTTTTATTTTTAAGCTAAGACCTTCAGTCATGTTCGCTTTACAGGGATGCTTGGTGTGGGAGTAACGTTAACATAGCTGTCATAGCGGTCTGGCTAATCATAGAAAGCATCTTCATGTTTATCATAAAGGTGGGAAGATAATCAAATATAACGGAGTGTGTTGCAGGTCTGTCAGGTGCCACAAGCGCTGTGGAAATGTTGCACTTGCTGCTATACAACACATTTGCATGTCGAAGGGTCGATTTTCCATCCAAATGTTTTGCAGTGGTTTTGCACACGCTCTTATGGAAATGGCCATGATGAGATGTTATGAAAAGTTACAATCAGTAACTTTACAAGTAGTCATACAGTGGGGAAAATCATTATCTGATTCCCTGATTTTGTAAGTTTTCTCACTTACAAAGCAAAGGGTCTATAATACTTATCATAAGTTTATGTTAAAGAATAAAGACAGAATATCCACCAAAAAAAGTACATGATACTTACACTTACTCATCGTCAGTACGCTTAATCCTGTATTCAGGGTCCCAGGGGGCCTAGAGCCTATCCCAGGAGACTTAGCACAGGGTGGGGTACGCCCTGGTCAGGGTGCCAATCCATCACAGGGCACACATACATTCACACACTCATTCACACAATACGGGCAATTTGGCAACGTCAATTAATCTGCGTGTCTTTGGAGTGTGGGAAACTGGACTATCCGGAGGAAACCCACCAAGCACGGGGTGAACATAGAACCTCCATGCACACTGAGATGAGAATCGAACCCGGACCCTGGAAGTGCAAGGCAACAGTGCTAACCACTAAGCCACTGTGCCACCTGCACATGATACAAAGGTTATAAATTAAGTTGCATTTCAATAATGAAAATAAGTAGTTGATCGGCAAGCAAAACATGACTTAGTACTTAGTCACTTTAAGGAAACCCTTGTTGGCAAACCCTTGTTGGCAAACACACAGGTAAGACGTTTCTTGTAGTTGGTTACCAGGTTGGCACACATCTCAGGAGCGATTTTGGTTCTCTATTCTTTAC
>JAQQZS010000012.1:33734029-33749918 GCA_030068045.1 Platyallabes tihoni | reverse complement strand
TAAGAGGTCTTCTGAACCACTCTTTGTCTGTTCCCTCACCTAGGACCAGATTGCCATGGGTGACCCTGCCAGGGGCTGTAAATATTCTTTTATATTATTCTAGGTCTATCCAGGTTGTGATGTCATTAATACCATTTATAATATTCAACTTTTTCTTCTCTTTGAAATGCATGATGGTTTGTTCAGTTTTTTGAATTGTGGCTCATGTTTAAAAAAAAAAAAAAAAAAAAACTACAACTCTGGCCAGTATGGCCAATGCTTCTAAACCACATTTTGTTTACGTGCTACATGTAATTCCTTTATTTTTCTGTTAGTTTCCATCCGTTAGCTCATATCATAATGTAGAGTGAATAAACCTCGAACGAAATGTGAAACAGACCTAGCAGGGTGTCATATTTTACCAGGCTGTGATGCTAATTGCCCATTTTTCTCCGTCTTTCAACTTGATTCTTTTGTTTTGTGCCACCTAAACGCGTCTCAGCCAACACGTCCGAATGAATCAGCTCACATTCTGGACGCATATTTCAGTCAGTAATAGCTCTTAATGAGAGGAAATAGCGAGCCCAGGCTCCAGGCCACGGAGTCGCTTGCCAGGATATGTCTGTTTATGCGAATGACAGTGTGAAAATACTTTATGAAAATATTCAGTTGTGACAGTTCCTTCGGTCATAACCTCTGTGATCATAGCGTTTTATCTAATACCCTTTAGCAGGTCTACAGTGAGCTAATGGATGAGGTAGAGGACAGGTTAAATAACCCAGTCTTAAGCTTTCCTTTCGCTCATCTCCTTAATGGAGCTGAAATGCCAGTACGCAACACTGATCTCTATTGTTTTTTAATTTTTTTTTATTTTTAAGTAACGCTAGCTAAGCCACGTCTTAATATAATTTTAGTCATATTAAAGAGCAATGGCTCTCCCTGTGTCTCTGTATTCCTGAGTGTGTTGCTGTTAATCTCGATAAAGCTGCAGTGTCTCAATCTCCACACTCAGACCAGCAGTTTAAATAAAATCACTCTAATCCAGAAATGCAAGAGAAATGAAATGGCATGGATTAAAAATAAGCGACAAACCCTTCTCCGGATCTCTCACTCTCTCATGTATGTATACTCACACACACACACTCTTACATCTTACTTTAGATTTATTTTCCCGCTCAGTTTTTTCACTTTGTATATCATTTTGTTAGGATTGGGAAATGACTCGATAAGTGAGCACATGTTGCTAAATAAATTTTTTTTTTTAAATGCAGGTAGTTTTTACCTGACACTAGTTAGCATTAAATGTTAGCAAATTTCCTGAAGATTTCCTTGCACCTCCACGGTCCGGGTTCGATTCCCGCCTCAGGGGCTGTGTGCATGGAGTTTGCATTTTTTCCCCTGTGCTTGGTGGGTTTCCTCCGGGTACTCCGGTGAAATGGGAATAAATACAATGGTCACCATTAGCCTCCACAGTCCCTATTTTGACAGTCCCTAGAGGTTCCTAGATAGATGGATGGATGGATGAATATTACTCACTTCATCAGCACACAAACACATTTGTAAAATCAAAAGTAAACAAAATGGCAACTTTTTTAAAAAAATTCCCTTCTCCCTTTTGAAGCTCCACTTCCTTCTTTATAATAGGAAATCACTTGTGTATGGATGAGCTGGTCTTAGTACCTGCTGGTCTCCTCACTGTTGTTACCCATACACATAAATTCTGGTGTCTCTGAGATACTTTGCTGTTCACAACAGTTGTAATGAGCGCTCAGTCGAGCTGTCAGACTGGACCGGTCTGGTCACTGACCTTTGATCTCTAACATGGTATTGTATCCTGTAGACCCTCTACTCACAAAACGTGGACAGGAGAGTGGGGTAGTAGATGGTTTTTGGGTCGTTGGGCCAACCTTGTGTCTGGTGCTCATGGTGGACAGTGGCAGGGGCTCTCACCCTTCATCCACATTGTTCTGTGTGTGATTTCGCAGCCGTGTGATTGGCTGATCAGATGGCTGCTTGGGTCTTCAGATACCTTTTCCTTTTTTTTTTCAAATACATATTTTTAATAAATAATCTCCTTTCTTTCTCTCTCTCTCTCACTCTCTCTGGTCTCTTTACACTAGAATACTCACTGTAACGGCTTTTTTTTGTGTGTGTGTCTGATCCAGACATGGACATAAAAAAAACATCAATGTTACTTTAAAATAAATAAGCAAATTTAAGGCTCTGAAAGGCCATACACACTGCATTCGAGGCCAATATCAAATAAATTCCTGACCCTATTAATGAACTAACTAATGAATTAATAGTTTTTTTCTCATTAAAGCATGTGAAACTTTTGCTCATCAGAGAAGATGGTCTCCTAACCAGAGTCACTGTTTCTTTATAAAATAAAACTACAGTTTACTCAAGTTTAGTAGTAATGTCTCTGTATAAAGAGTCTTCACTCCTATGTTTCTTGTCTTGTGTTTTGTGGTGTAAAGTTTTATTTCAGGTTAATGGCATTTGCTCATGGAACTGTTCCTGTTGTTGTCCTGTTTTTTTGTTTATAAAAAAAACAAATAAATATCTCATATTAAATTTGAAAACATTTAACATAATAATTAAAATGTTTTAAATCAGAAATGTCTCAAATCCAAATTCTACATTTTTTAATTGGGAATTGAAGAAACATCAATAAAAAATTTAAAGATTTTAAATCATGCTCCAATCTATCTCAAATTTAAAAGATATCAAATCACAATTAAAAACATTTCGAATTACTAAAAAAATATTGAATTCATGTTTGATTTTTTTTTTCTATTTATACTCTCACATCAGAAACAACCTTTAATCCATTAGTGTCACTTTTAACTCGTTGTAATTTAATCAAATAAAGTAAAAAAAAAATAAAAAATTTCCTTGATTCTGTGATTTTTCATCCCTTATCATCATTTCTGAAGAAACCGAACCCACTTTCACTGACACACACACACTCAAACACCCACACACTCGTGCTGAAGCTGCTGTCCCCGTTTGCAGTGTTTGTCACACTTCTCTCGCTCTATTTTGACAGGCCGGATCCTGTTTTTTCAACTCGTCCATTTTTTCCCCTACCTCGTTTGTTCAGCTCTTTGCCTTCATCATGCCTTTATGATCTGTCTTTCGGGCTGTCTCTATGTATATGTATGCGTGTGTGTGTGTGTGTGTGTGTGTGTGTGTGTGTAGGGGGCTTGAACTGAAAAAGGTTAACACACCAGCATTGATATGCACAGTGAGCTTAGCTTTAATCTTTAATCAGAGCTCAAGACCCCTGATGTCCTCGCCCTCTGTGTGAGTGTGTGTGTGTGTGTGTGTGAGCCGAGGGTCTCCTGATATGCTCTGCCCATTATCCAGTCTTTATGGGGAGCGCCGCTCCTGGTCGCCGAAGACCGAGTGAGAGTTAACAAGCGGAGAGTGACACTCGTTTAGAGAATCCATTAATCTCTTAATCCCTCTCTTTAGCATCTCAGACATGAAACGATCCTCTCGCGCCCGCTCACTTCCTCCCTCTCGCCCTTTCTTCCTTTCCCACTTACCCCCCTCATCTGTAGTTCCTTTTTCTTTCATGTGTTCGCTCTCACTGTGAAGGGATAATCTCCCTCTCACTCCCTTTCTCCCTCTCTTTATCTTACATTAGATGTCAGCAAACGGTGAGAATATGAGCGGTGTGTATCATCTACTTGACTCTCCAGGACCTCTGTGCCACATCGTCCCTTAGGGCCTTCACGTTAACTCTTATATCTATATCTATATATAAGAATAGCTCCAACTCTAGGTAGCTATGAATGGACAAAAATAAACAGAATGTTCATTAATCGTTTAGACAACCTCCAAACGAGAACATTTACTCACTTTTGATTATTTTTCCAAAGTTGCATCTCCTACTATCGTATTCCTCAGTGCTAACAGTCTGAGAGTTAAGAAGAGCTGTCCTGATTCAAAGACTCCCTGCAGCCCCACACACACACACACACACCCATACATACACACACCTGTGATTTCACTCTGTTCTTTCGACTTCCTCGGTCATGATGGGCAGATATTAATCAGCCAATATCACTGCCTGGGTAAACAGAGAAAACGGACTCAACGCAACATCAAAGAGAACGCGAGAAAACACACTCTCTCTGCCAAAGGAAGCTGCACTGGAGACACAGACACACACACATACACACGATGACCTCACTGTGCTGAATACACAAGATCGAATCTGCTCTTTCAGAAGCTTCTGGAAGGCCGTGGAATAAAAGAAGGCCTTAGTCAGGCCCTACTCACTCATTCAAATAACATGCTTTCATACACACACACACACACAGTCTCCCTTTCTCTTACCGAACAGAAAGTGCTGCTATTTGTCCCAGTGTCCTCTTCGCGGGTCAGTGGCTGAAAAAACGCTCCTGTCACTTTCCCTGTGGGAGCGGCCAAGGTGACAAACATACACACACACACTCACTCACACACACAAAGACTCTTCCGAGGTGGAGATTCCACCGGCTGAGTTATGGAACTCCCGGAGGGTCTCAGGCACAGCCATTAAACAAAACTGTTGTTGGGCAAAAGAGGGGTTTCTAAAACAGTAACCTAGACGAGCTCTGTAGGGACGAGCCACTAGAAAACACACGCTTGTTTTCTCACCTCTCGCAAAGAATTAATGCCGTTTTTGTCACTTGTTTTTGTTCGGCTACAGCTGATAGCGAGTGTGTGTTCTTCTGCACCATTGTCTCGCCTCACCTTTAAAGGTAGAATTTTTATAATCAATAAACAGATTTTTTTGTTTGTTTTTTTAGTCAAATGACGGTACAGGATTTAAGATGCCCTTTAAGAAATATTTCAAATCTGACTTTTGTCTGAAATAGCATACCAAATTACAAACTGCAAAACATCTCAGATCAGAATTTACAAAATATCAAAATTCAAAACATCTCAATTTAGCATATTCACAAAATACCAAATTACAATTCAAAATATCTCAAGTTATAATTCACAATGTCTTAAATTAGAATCCATAATTGTTTTTTTTAAATCAGAATTTAAAACATGTCAAATTAGAATTCACAATACACCAAATCAAAATTCTAAACATTTCAAATTGTGATTAAAACACAACTCAAGTCAGATTTGATATTGTCTTCAATTAGAATTCAAAAAGTCTTTAAAACAAGTAAAAAAAAAAAGTCTTAAATCAGGTCACATCAAACTACAAAAAATCTCAATTTAGAGTTAACAAGATAGCAAATAATAATTGAAAACTTCTTGAATCATGCGTTTCCGAGATGATGTAATGGAAATGCGTTCTCCCTGTCATCCGGAGATCACAAGCTTCTACAGCCATCAGTAGGCAGGAGTCTAGAGAGTTTAGGTTGGCCATGCTCTCTCAGAGGGAAGGAACTGCATTCTTGCAATTTCCCATCAATCATACTGACTCTAGCCAATCACATCTGTGAAGTTACAAAAGTGGAAAGGGTGGATAGCACTTTCCTCCTAGAGGTTTAGATTCGGTCTGCTGGCGTCACGTGTTTCGAAGGAAGCATGTTATAGTCTTTGCTCTCCTTTTTTGGTAGAGGGAACACTTAATTTGAGAAATTGTGTACCCATCCAGAAGACCACACATGAACCAATCATTAAATAAATAATCTTCTATTACAGCTAGTGTTACAGTATAGCTAGTGAGTGGATTTTAGAAGCTTTGGTTTTTGTAGGGCTTGAAACCTGCCCATTTGCAGCTAATTATTATTTGCAATGCATTAGCTAATCACAATAATAATTAATCGCTTATTCATTTAAATTAGATTAGAATTCATACAGCCACTTGGCCAACAAGTGGTGGGTCTATGCTTTTTAACAAAGAGATTACCATTTCTACTTGCAGTAATGGTTTAAATCCCGGTCAAAGTGCTGATCTTTACAAACACAACAGCCTCATTTAAACTGGTTAGACTGGAGGTCAAAGGTCAGTCTAATTCATCACAAGGGGCGGATGAGAGTGAACGTGGGCGAAAGAGATGAAAGGCAAGACGCGTGCCAGAACCTGCTTTTTAATAGGTGTTTATTTAATATGTTGATGTAATGTAGAAGTTTATCCTACAGATGGTGTTTGATTTTCGTTTTGTTTGATTTTTCTGGTTTCGACTTTATGACGATGAAAATGCGATATGCGTCATGTAGAAATTGTCTTTTGAATTCTGATATTTTCAGAGGCTAGTGATATGAAGGTAGATATTTTGGATATTTTATTACAAATTCGCCATTGAGTTACATGATTTGCATTCAACCCTATGCTAATGTAATCATTCCAAGCTGATTTAAGGTAGGCTATGCCAGTGGTGCTCATCTTTAATCCTAGAGGACCACTACCCTACATGTTATAGTGTTTTCCCTGCTCTATCACACCCACTTCAATTATGAAAAGGCTGTTACTTAGTTGATTAGTTAAATCAGGTGTGATGGGAGCTGAGAAAGCACTAAAATATGCAGGGCAGTGGTCCTCCATGACTAGGGTTGGGAACCACTGGGCTAGGCTATAGCTGTTAGGTCAACCTTGGGTATTACAGTGGTACCTTGGCATACAAATTTAATCCTTCCAGAGGTGAGTTCCTAAGGTGAAATTTCGTATTGTGAAACACACTTTCCCTTAGGAAATAATGTAAATGCATATAATCCATTCCATCCACCCAAGAATATTACCAATATTAGCAATTTCTGACACTATAATTGTATTTTTGCATATTAAAAACAATTAAAACATTTGTAAAAGACATGTAAATGAAGTACAATATGAAATAAATAGACATTAAACCTCACTTAAACTTACTTTATGATTCTTCTTGGCACCATAAAAGCGAAACTGAAAGTGGCTCCCTTTTCTTCTTGCTACTGTCTTTGATAACATTCTTGGGATGCATGGTGTGTATGTCTTCACTAAATCTTGCACAAAACACAAAATGACGCACAAAAAAACATATAAACTTGTGTCACTCTGCTGATGCAGAAAAGTTTTGAACATCTTCTGGACGTGCGGGCAACTTAGCCGGCGCTTCGATTCATGTGCCGAGGCAAATTTCCAGTTCTTTAGATGAAAATTCTTAATGTGGGGTGTTTGTATGATGAGGTACCACCTTAATTTTTTGTCAACTTGTCTGCAAAAGTGAACTGAAAATTCCCACCAAATTTTATGAACATTTTGTTGATTTGGACCCATTGAACTCAAACATAGTATGTTCTAAATAGTATGTTTTACTAAAACACAGCATGTTCTAAATCTTTCTACTTGTATAGAGTGCCATTACGTTTGTCCCGACCAACGAGATGACAAAACATTCATTAAAAATCTAGGTGATTCTTTGACCTTATTAAGCGATTTAATTGATCAGTTATTGTTTTTAAAGCAGATTTAAACAGTTTTTAAGAATTTTGGTTGAATAAATTGTTAAAAATGAATTTGACAACCATGACACTGAAATCCTGGTAATGTTAGCTAGTTTACTGCAAGTTACATTTGCATAAAGACGATTTAGATTTGCATGTCATGAATAGACATGAAGGCCGGTAAGTTTGTTTATATATAGGGAAGTGTTTCTGGTGCATGTTTACTCACTCGCACACTCACTCACTCAATCACTCATCGGCTATACCGCTTTATCCTGTATACAGTGTCGTGGTGGGCCTGGAGCCTATCCCAGGAGACTTACAAGAGAGGGTACACCCTGGGGGATGCCAATCCATCACGGGGACACACACACATACTGTACACACAGTACGGGCAATTTGGGAACACCAATTAGCCTAATCTGCATGTCTTTGGACTGTTGGAGGAAACCGGAGCACCCGAAGGAAACCCACCAAACACGGGATGAACATGCAAACTCCATGCACACAGACATGGCGGCAATCGAACCTAGACCCTGGTGGTGCAAGGCGACAGTGCTCTGCTAAGCCACCATGCTGCCATGTTTAATTTAGGTATAACAATAAAACAGTCAATAAAGTGTTTAAAATATATTTGTAGAGCTTTAGTTTGTTCCTTCAGGGGAACATTTTAAGGTTCTAAGGAGAACCCTAGGACAAAAGCTACAACCATTACTCTGGAAAAACAAAAAATCCTGAAAACGTTAATACTTTGTAATTTTCTTATTATTTAGGGTAAGCTGCCAATACAAAATGTTTTTTTTTTCGTGGTTGTATTAGTGTGCACTTAATTAATTTGGGTTACTCACGAACACCCCTGAGTTATGACCACCTGTTCTGTTTTGTTTTTGCGAGTGTGTTCTTTTCCTGACGCCCTTTATGGGCATAACAAGCGTAGTGGGAACATAAAATAATTTCTCCATCTCGTGTTCCAGAAATGTGATGTTTCCTCTATGGGGATTGAGAGGCAGTGTAATCACTCACACATACACACACACACATACACACACACACACACACACACACACCTGCCCGCATTGTTCAATCAAGTCTGGCACACGACAGGAAGAGAATGTTTGCATCCTCCACTTAAGTGCCCCTTTCCTCCCATGATGACATCACAGGGAACAGGAAGTCGTTGGATTGGAAACCCCCGCCCCTCCCTCCTCTGCCCTCCCCCCCGCTTGTGTTAAGGGTTCGAGCGAGACAGACACATGCGCTCTGACCCCACACACACACAGATGCGGTCTTACAAAACGCGCTACGAGGCGGAAAGAGAAGGAAGGAGATGGAGGGATGGATGGAGTGATGGAACGGAGGGACAGAAGGGGCCGAGGGGAAGCTCGGAGCGCTCCTGGTGGGCCGCGGGGGGCAGGATGTTATGGTTTGTTCAGCGTTTAATGTGGGCGTTTCCGACAAGGTGCAGAGTGCCCTCCTCACCACAGAACGGGAGATTTATGACAGTGATGGCTGACGGCTCACTTCTCCAGGGTGTGTGTGTGTGTGTGTGTGTTGGGGTACTTTTTTGCCCGTACATCTGTATATACAGTACATGTGTGTATATATCTGTGTTCTTGGCAGAATCCACTTCCACTTGCTCTGTAGTAGCGGTCCCTTCATTCCTGGCCTTGAGGATGAGGATGTCAGCTCAGTCAAACTTCAGAGCTGGAAAGTTTAAAAACAGCACATGCAGTCTGGACATGACCTCTGACCCCACTTTAAAGTCTGCACTTAGCACAATAGCACAGTCGGCTCGTATGGTCTGGCAACCTGCTCTGGCGGTTAAGCCAACAGGTAGAGGCGTGCAGCTCTGACCCTGTGTTTTTATCTTGACCGCAGCCCCCATGCTGGGCCTCCCATAAAGGTGTCGTCTGGCCCCTTAATGCGTTTTCCACCGGACTCCATGCACTGATTTTGGCCGGGGCCTTGATTGATTTTTATAGCCATGAGACTTTGTTATTGGAAGATATCTTAGCGGCTCCTCGTGATCTCGCTCCTGCAGCAACGGCTAAATGAAACAGATGCAACACGCCCGTCCACCCCCCGGGGGGCAATTGGAAACCGCGCCGACCGGAATCAGCGTCAGAACAAACGCACCGGCGCTTATCTCTGTTATTCCATCGTCTAACATCTTTTTAAGCTCGTGGACAGAGGGGGGGTGATGTGAGGCGGGTCAGAGAGGTGCTGCGTCTGCATCGTCCAGATGTAGTGAAAAGCACCTATATTTGGATGTTTTGGAGATGAGTTTGGTCAGAGAGGAACGCTCAGCCTTTCGAAGCGGACTGTTCCACGGAGACGCAGGCGGGAAGGGGTCACAGGAGCGGCTCACTAACCAGCCTCACTCAGCACCCTTGGACAAACACCTCAGTGACATCCTGCATGACAAAAATAAAAGCGTTTTTCATTTCTTCTTCTAATAAACTGTAGAATAAATTTAAAGTATATATATATATATAAAATCTAATTATATTTATATATATATATATATATATATATTTTTTATTTTTTTTTATTTTAATAAAATAAGAAAGCAAGAAAAATTTTTATTTATTGTTTATTGTTTTATTTTAAGATCCCGTTTTAATTTTGTATTTCAGTTATTATTTCAGGTTGTACTAGTTCTTATCACAAATTGACTAATTTGATAGAACAAGTGTAATTATATCTGCAAGCGACTTGTTTACACTCTAAAACTCTAAATTCACACAAACAAGCAAACAATCAATTAAACAAATAAATAGGTGATTTAGATTGCTTTTATTTTGTTCGTTTCACAAAGTGATCAGATTTTGTTTTTTTGTCTGGAAACGACCTGTTTAACCACGAAATTAAATCACACATTGAAACAAACACACAATTTTTCAAGTCTCAGCATCTTTTGCAAAATAAATAACAACTTTAAAAAAAAATTAATACATGTTTTTTTTCCTCTCATTTCTTTTTACGATTTAATTTGTATTTCTTTTACAACAAATCTTACCATTAACTCTTTTAACCATAAACCACTGGAACACCAACTTTATCTTTTTGTTATAAAACAACCACAGAAACATAGAAACAAATAATACAAACAAGGATTTTTTTTTATTTTTGTTCCTTTTTATTTGTAAAATTGGATTTAAATTTGTAAAATTCAAAAACGTTTGAAGACAACCTATTCACTCCTACCTTAATTAATATTTACAGTAAATAGCAGGGTGGTGTAATGGTTAACGCTGTGGCCTTGCACTTCCAGGGTCAAGAGTTCGAGTCCTGTCTCGGTGTCTGTGTGCACGGAGTTTGCATGTTCTCCCCATCCTTGGAGGGGTTTTCTCTGGGTACTTTGATTTTCTCCCACTGTTCAAAGATATTAGGCTAGTTAGCATTTTGTGTGTGTACTTGTGCCCAGGTGTACCAGAGTACACCCTGCCTAGTGCCCCTAGTCACCTGGGATAGGCTCCAGGCCTCCTGCGACTGTGTACAGGATAAGCGGTGTAGAGAACGAGTGTGTGAGAGAGTGCTAATACAAGTAAACTTCGGGACTTTCCTTTCTAGACTGTGAAACTATTTATAATCTTATTCAAAAGGGATTTTTAAAAAAAGAGTTATTCAAGAAGTCACATATTTATGGCCTTCACGTGATGTTTAGTGACCTTTCAATAATGTCCCACCCAGCGAGAGAGGGAGATGAGAGAGAGAGAGAGAGAGAGAATGGAAAATTGAAAGTAATGGAGAGAGGAGGGAAAGAAGGGAAGGGCAACAAGAGAGAGAAAGAGAGAGAGAGCTGTTTGGCAACATCACTCCCTATTTTAAGCCTCTGTGATAAGGCCACACTGAGGAGAAGGCGCTTGGCTCTTGGTTTTGTGCTGTTGATCAGTTTACTTTGAGGCCTTCTAGCGCCAGCATGCTCATCTCCGAACTGCCTCAGGTCATGTGTGTGTGTATTTTATGTGGGTGTAAATAAACTGCATATACTAGTTGAAAATATTCTATGATGTTGAGTAGTTGAGTTAAACTTTGCCCTGAAACACACTACATATGTTTAAATTGAAACATCTGGAAACATTTGGTTTGTTGGTGATGCCATCATTCATGTGGGATGTTACAGTCGTAGTTTTTTGAGAAGCTCCTGAAGATGGGTCACGGATGGATCTTCCAGCAGGACAGTGACCCAAAACATACCACCAAGGAGAACAAAGGAGTGTCTTAAGAAGAAGCACATTAAGGTCATGGATTGGCCGAGCCAGTCTCCAGACCTTAATCCTATGGAAAATTTATGGAGGGAGCTGAAACTGTGCATTCTCAAGCGACAAGCAAGAAACCAAAAGGATTTAGAGAAGATCTGTAAAGAACAGTGGACAAAATCCCTCATGAGTTGTGTGCAAACCTGGTAACCGACTACAAGAAACGTCTTACCCAACAAGTGTTTCTCCAACAACTACTAATATATTTATACTTATTACATTCACTGAAATGCAATTCAATTCATCAGCCTTGTATCATGTGCTTTTTCTGGATTTTTGATTGATATTCTGTCTCTGTCATTTACAATAAACCTGTGATAAAAATTATAGACCCTTAATTGCTTTGTAAGTGGGCAAACTTACACAATCTGCAGAGAATCAAATAATTAGTTTTTCCCACTGTAAACTGCAATATTTTCATAGCTTTGTTTAAAAAAAGTAAAAAAAAGAAATCCTACAGTATAAACCAAATAGAGATAGTTCTTCCTTATTATTTTACCTCTACCTACAAACTTTTGGTATCTTGCCAAAAATGGTGTTCAAGTTATGCTACCTATTAAATATTTTGTATGAAATTAACTTGTATTATCTGTTAGCTCCACCTAGAATTGTTTTTGTCATCTTGACAAAAATTGTGTGCAGCTTTTTAAAATTAATATTTATGTTAAATATTTTATGTGAAATTATTAGCGTTTGGGTTAGTAGCTGCAGCATTAAAAGAGTCAAACCTCAGACACTAAACATTGTTGATTACATCTGACATGTTATGCATCAGTTTATGTATTTGTTTGAAAAAAAAAATCTTTGAAATTGTTTAAGATAAAAAAAGATCATTGGGAAAGACTATACATGTATACCACAGCACACCACAGACACAACTGTGTAAATGCGATTCTCCCTCAAATCATTCCTTTCATTTCTTCAATCCGTGTTTGATCTTGTGTACAGAAATGCTGGAGCTTCACCTCCTGAGATTAAAGAACAAACGTGAGAACCGAGTAAACGCTCAGAAGCACAAGTCTGATGAAAGCGGCACACACAGTGTCTGATAAAGATCAGAGATCAGGAGACCATCTGCTTGTGTGTATGTGTGTGCGCGACCTTTTATCCAGTGCATGTGAGCTGGAGAGATAAACAGCATCGAGTTGGGTATCAAGATCGTTGGACATTATAACCACTCCTTCCTCTACGATTCACACACACACACACACACACACACACACACATGCTGTAACTTCAAAATTAATGAGTGATACGAATGAGCCATGAAATGAGCCTCGTTCAGCCAACCCTTGAAGAACATCTCTCTCTCTCTCTCTCTCTCTCTCTCTCACACACACACACACACACACACACACACACACACTGCTTCTCATTTATCTGATTTAGAGGCCCATAGGGATGGCTGGAGGCTGTGTTTGGAGCTAAACTGGCAGTGCCACATGGTGCCAGCTCCTAAGGTCCTCCCTCTGGTCCACCATGTCTCTCTCTCAGTTGTGACTTTTG
The DNA here is from genome assembly GCA_030068045.1 of Platyallabes tihoni. Taxonomy (NCBI): domain Eukaryota; kingdom Metazoa; phylum Chordata; class Actinopteri; order Siluriformes; family Clariidae; genus Platyallabes; species Platyallabes tihoni. The sequence goes on along the minus strand of JAQQZS010000012.1, from coordinate 33,736,788 downwards.
ACCCACACGAGAGGAGAAACTGTCCCCTTAAACAAACACACGTGTGCATGAACACACACACACACACACACACACACACACACTCACAAGCTCTTAGTATACAACCCTTGTTTCCTCCTCTCTTTTTACCTGAGGTTGCTGTGTGTTAAAATTAATTAGTCCACATTTGTCTTCTAGAGCAGATGGACAGATAAACATTTGTGACATTTTCTTCATTCCACTGTCATATACGGCATATATTTCATATACAGAGTGAAAGCTAAATCATGCATTCAAAAAAAAACATTGGTGTTATCCATCTATCTATCTATCTATCTATCTATCTATCTATCTATCTATCTATCTGTCTGTCTGTCTATCTAAAGTTGAACTTTACTGACATGTGCATATGATGATATTGTGTTGTGTGCATGTCCACAAATGTCTAAAAACAGAGAGGTACCAACACACACGCGCACAAACATATTATACTGTATATATAAAATTGTCATATACCAACCTAGTGTATTTCCGTATCCATATCTATGTATCTTTATATCCTACCTACTGTATATAATAACAATGTATATAATCTAATCCTCTAACCTCATTTCTAATCCTATACAACAATATCTGTATCGTTACCCACATGCATACATGTTTATGTAACAATGCTTCTAATATAAGTTCATTATTTCGTAATCTATAAACCTACTCATTTACAGTATACGCATGTCTATGTAACAATGCTTACAATGCCTAAAGGTATAACAATACATGTACTATTACTCATATACTGTACTGCATATCCAGGTCTGTGTAACTATGCATCTCTCTGTTTTTTATATATTAGTTCTTCTAGATAGTATATATCAGTATTTACTCAGTATTACTGTGTCTACAACTACATTATATATTATCCTAACTTTATCTACTCTACACAGCCATATATATATATAACAAGGTCCTAGATCTATATCTAATTCCTATAACTGTACATGATCATGTTTACACACGTAAATGCCTATATGTCTTCACTTTCACTCTTTTACCTAAATATCAGTATGTGTGAATATCATCAAATAACTTTCCCGACTATACCTTAATATGTATACATGTACCTTTATTTATGCATGTCTACCTATATAAGTTATATATATGTTAAGAAATTTCCCTCTGGGATTAATAAAGTTATTGAATCTTGAATCTTGAAATATGTAATGTAAATGCCTTAAAATTCCCATAGCCATGCAATTCATATTCTTGTTATATTATTATCTCTGTATACACATTTCTATAAAGACTAACGATGCTTAGCTTTCTATTCTTTAATCCCTTATCTATATCTGTAGCTATACCTATAGCATGCCATTACTAGATACTCCTTATAGAAGCATCCTTCTCAGCATAGCCAGTCCACCTATGGAGATATGACATGTATATATGAATAAGCTTTGGGTTTCTTTCGTTCTTTCGGCGCGCTCGGTAAAGTGACATAATAATAATAATAATAATAATAATGTAGGGCCTGTCACCTCCCGCACACCGAATTCACACAGGATGCAGGACACGCGCCGCGCGTTTGGAGGCTGAACACACACACACACACACACACACACACACACACGTCAAATCAGCACATAGTTAGCACAGGTGACGCGCTATATGATAGTATGCGGTTTGGGGTTTGGAAAGCAGCCGTACTCGTTATCTCCCTGGACTTCTCTCTCTCTCACACACACACACTCACTCACACACTCTTTTTTCCCGTTGCCGGAAACCTCTCTCTCTCTCTCTGTGTGTCTCTCTGCTCTTTGCTTTTTAATGTCCCTCATGTAATCCGTGTTTTCGAGGTTTTCCAGTCGGTGCGCACCAGCGCAGCCTGGGAGGGACGTGGAGGCAAATAAAGAACAGGACGAGACAAGAGAGAGAGAGAGAGAGAGAGAGAGAGAGAGAGAGAGAGAGAGAAGCAGGACACCTGTTTTGGAAAAAAAATACAAATAAAATACAAAAAACTCCATCATGGGGACCCTCCAAAAGTTTGCTGACTTCGCGCACTTGCGACATGGAAAAGAGAGACGCGCCTTTCCTTTTTGGCAGGGGTGGATCTCGAAACAGCAGGGGAAAACAGCAGTTTATGAGTGGAGAGATAAATAGGGGCATTTATTTATTTATTTATTTATTTATTTTATTTGCTATGTGAATCAATTCATTGCCAACTGAAGCTGTTTGGGAGACACACACTGCGCAGAGAAGCGCAACAATTTACGCACAAGCATTTTCCATATTTATTATTATTATTATTATTATTATTATTATTATTATGTAAATATCCGTTTTGATACAACGCTATAATGTTCTTTAAGTATTCTTGTTTCTTGTTGAAAATAAAATTCCATTAAACCGGTGTACTAAGTGCTTCTGCTCCGATTTTTGGATACATTCTGATTTTCATTTAATTTTTATTTTCCAACGAGTCTCTTAAATGGAATGAAGTGCTGATTATTAATTCAACAGACGGCTCCTCTAGATTATTACAAATTTAATTTATAAGGAAATTAATTTATAAGGGAATCTGCAGCAGGCCGGTTAATCAATGCGTATTAAAGTGTCTGTATATATCAGATATATAGAATGGATTGTTTTGTTTTTCTAATCTTATTTCGTTGTTTTAAGTGCACCTTGTAAAACTGTATAATTTGTAAATATATAATATAATATAATATAATATAATATAATATAATATAATATAATATAATATAATATAATATAATATAATA
>JAQQZS010000012.1:33709806-33724609 GCA_030068045.1 Platyallabes tihoni | reverse complement strand
AAACCCCCCCCCCCCCCCCCCCCCCACACACACACAGCCCCACCACCCTTTTCTCTCTTTCTCTCTTTTTCTTTTTTTTTCTCTCCCTCAATTATGTGAAGTACTCCACTCGTGGTTGGTCTGAATCCGCATTATCTTTGAATGTGTGCACACTTTATAAGACTTGTTTATGTTTTCGTGATTAGCCGTATTTACATGACAAACGTGTCATTTTACAGTCATATTGCAGCTTCAAAGCGACGTCTTTAGACGCTCTTTCGCTAGCCCTTGAACTTCACGGCCAAATTGGTGCCTACAGAAATGAAATGGGGTGGCAAATTCGCTGTCATGATGCCATACCAGGAGGCTGCACTCCAGAGAGAGAGAGAGACAGACAGAGAGACTGAGAGTAAATTCAAAAACAAAAATGATGCTTAACTTCAAGACAATTCTGATAAAGCATATGTACTTTCATATGTAATTTCATAATGTGACCCGAAACCCGACGCCGAAATGAGAAACAGTAAGAGTCGTTCTGGGTTTTTGTCAGCCCCTGAGGCCTTCTCCAAAGTGCTTACCGCTGTATTTGTAGGTGACATGCAAAACGATCTCTCACTCTTTTACATCTGAAGGAGGAGGTTGGCTGAGGCTTAGGGCTTAGGGAAAGACGTTGCTCGCTTTGCCTGCCTAATGGCTTTCTCATGTAAAACTGGCTTTTCTGCGGTGGTATATTGGCCGTGACGGCGCAGCGCCTTGAGTAATGATGATGATGACAATGGCAAGCAAATCCTGCCTGCTCTCTGCTCAGGGCTCGGCTGCTTTTCCTTAACCCACTCATTTGCACATTCAGGAAGGGCTTTCCCCCAACCATCTGAAGAAGGCCAAGCTCATGTTCTTCTACACCAGGTACCCCAGCTCCAACATGCTCAAGATGTTCTTCTCCGACGTTAAGGTGAGTACATCGCCTTAGACCTTTAATGGTGATTATTATTATCATTATTGTTATTGTCATTATGATTTGGAAGGAGATGTGTGTGCGTGTATGTGGGGGGAGTTGGTGACATGGTATCGGCTTACCTCACTTGTCCAGGTGAGTTCACTTACAAACGTTGGGCAGCCCACTGGTGGCGTTAGGGAAATGTTAAATGCCACAGATGTTGCTATTGGTCAAGGCCAGTGGAGATTAATTCTGAAGGAAAAAGGATACCGGCACGAGCCGGGACAGCTGCGAGCCAGGTAGAAGGGTGGGCAGTTGAGTATTTGGACAGTAAGATGGATAGGAACGGAGGGGCCTAGATTAATATTCACTAAAAACGTTGAGAGGTTTGTAATCAGTTCATGATTGCAACGTCGTGTCCCAAGTATCTACCCATATCAAATCCACACAATGCTCTGTAGAGCTTCAGAACATACCTATGCTGATTCAACTGATTAAACCTTTGCAGGAAACAGTGTGTGCGTTATGTGTGCACTAAAACCTGTAGCACATTCAGGCCATCTTATTCAAATCATCCGGCAAACTTCCTCTTTTTTTTTTTTTAACAGTTTGCTTATGGGTAACTACTGCACAGGCAACAAACAACACCAACACCCAAACTAATCCCATGGCTGAAACTTGTAGTTACATCAGTAATGCCACAATTTGCCCTGAAAAACACCAAAACTAAGAAAATTAGCACTTTTAATGAAAAGATTCAATCTTGTCTTTTCCCCTCCCACACAATGGTTTTTGATAACACATGGAATTTTAACATATATTTCACAAAATACTGTACTAATATCCGTACTAATGGCCTAAGGACTTCCTAATGATAACAATTAATGATTTACTTTGGCTATGTTTGTCGTACATTGAAACTCCATTCCAAATCGTGAAAAACATAAAATTTTCTTCTCATGATCTTCGTGGAAAACTGTGTGTGTTCAGGCAACAGGGCTAAATGTGGTAACTTCTGGAAAATGAAGTTGACGTAAGCATAAGACAATCATATAATTGATGCTGTTCATTATTGTTATAAATTTTGAAAGATGTTAAAGATGGAAATCCGTTGGCGTGAACGAGGCTTAATTTGTATTCAAAATGTCACAACGCTAAAATGAGCTTTATCTTTCCTTATCAATCGCTCCTTTTTTTACCTTGCCTTTCTCCGTCAACAAACCGTTTCGCTGTTTCCCACAAACGCTTAGCATTCATGCCTTCAGTGTCCCCTGCTTTCTCAAAACTCTCCAAGGGAAAGATGATCGTCACATACAGTATATATACAAATGAGCTAAATTTATCTTAAACTCACATGGCATCCATGAATAATCTCATTCCCTCACTGGCGAATTTTAACCGCGGTAAAATCCTCAGCGCGCACCTATACGACACAAACAATTTCTTCAAATTAAATCATCAAATTATGACATAAGGCAGGATAATGGCCCTCTGAGTGCATCCAAACCCCACAGATCGTTTTTTTTCCTCCCCATAATCCTCGCTAGCATTAAGGTTGCGCTTAATTGAACTAGATTAACATAACACCAAAACAAGGTCAAATTGTTGGCAGCATTCTCTCTGCATGGCTTTGTTCGTAACTGCGTCACGGAACAATAGATGGCATGGATTTTATCTTTTTTCCCCTCCATTCCCCCCCACACACACACTCTTCCATTCTCATGGGGATTCGTTACTGTCCTTATAATAGTTATTCATTAGTGATTCATTATATTTCCATATCTCATGAATATCAATGCAGGACATGTTGCATGTTAAAGACTACCCACTGTCATAATAGACTCTCATTATCTGGAGTATAAGAACGGTGGGAACGGGACGGCCGCGTAGCTTTTGTTTTGTTTGTCACAAATCCGTCGGTGCGATGAGGTCAGGAATAAGACCACCCTAGACTGAACGGACACTTGTGGAGAGCCCGCTAATTGGAGTGGTTAGAGACCTGTTGACTTTTGACCCGTGTGGATAGACTTAGTCGGAATTAGTCACACGTCAGGAAGTACGACGCGTCGTGTTTGCGTTGGATCACTTTGTACGCTAACGAGACACGCTAGCTAATATTAAGGTTAATTTTCATGAATTGGTGAAAAATTAATATTGAGGGTGGGAATTAATTCTTAGATGATTCTTGGACACAAAATATCATGCTAATGGTATGATATTTATTATGAAGAGTATTCAAGTCAAACCTGGACTTTTGACTATGCAGAATAACATTACACAGGTATAAGAGTAAAAACACCCTGCTACATTAATGCACTTATCCCGATGTTTCACTCGTGCCATCGATGTAGGAATATTTGTCAGTATGCCATCTGAAACACTGGCCTCCCAGGAACTCCTTTAATGGCCCAAAATGTCTAAATGGCTCAGGACTGTAGGGGGGCGGGGATGGGGCAACAACTCCCAGCTGAGCTCCTGTAACATGCAAGTGAATGATTGTGTGTACAGTTCCCACAGACAGATGCATCTCCTCCACAAGTTGGCGACAAGTTATCCATTGATTTTTCAAGGATCAGGCATTCCACTCGCTGGATGTTTACGAGAACGACTGCAGTGGGCTCTGAGCCACCTCGGCTGGGATCATCATTTACAGACGTACGGCTTTCGTTAAAACTTTTGCACCGTTGAAATATTTTATGGCAGCTAAAGTCCCATCGCAATACTGTGTTTGTGCTTTCCCACCTTCATTGGCGAGTCCCAGTTTGACTTGAACACCCTTTTTTAAAAAAATTTATTTTATTAATTATACCTTCTTTCTATAATTTGTACATTAATGCGATTTCAAAATACACTGAATTTGTACAGCAATCTGATTTTCTTGTTAGAAATAAAAAGAATATTAATATGATATGAAGCAAAACTAAAATGAAAAAATAAAGCAATAATATACATTTTATTAGACAAAATATGGTTAAAGGCAAGCGCTAAAAAATACCCTGATAAATGATACAAATGCTACAAATGCTATATTGCAATCAAGTTAATTAAAAACAAAAAACATTATTTTAATTAAAAAAAAACATTTACAGATTAGATGAGTCAAGTAAAAATCAAACTTAATTAAAAAATTACTTGACCAGCTAGGCAGCTGTCTGTCTATTTTCAGCTGGTTAGCTTTTCAAATTAAGTCATAAAGTGTGCTATGAGTAGGTTAGAATCTAGCTAAGATAATTAGCTTAATAATAATAATTTTAAACCCTGACCCGTCTCTCTCTCTGTACGATGCACACAACCATTTAATCATCACGTTGAATCACAGGGTGCCGAAAGTTCTCACCTCTAACAAATGATGTACTAAATGCTACACAGTGGTCCTGTGACAATTCACAAATGCAGGCTGCTTTTGTTTTTCTGCTGATGCTACAGTGGAGAGGGATGTTTTTCTTTTCCCTCTTTAGTTCACCAGCAGGAAGTGTGTGTGAGCAAGTGTGTATGTGTGTGTAAAATATGGTTTAATGCTGGCGCGTGATATTATAGACATTGAGGTAAAAAGAAAAGTACACAGATGACTTCAGAGAGCTGGACCGTACAGTAATAACAATTACCCCTGACACACACACACACACACACACACTTGTTCTCCGTCTTCCTCTCTCACACGCTTTCGCTCTCCGGTGGTGTGACAGGAAAGGTCTTTGTTGTGAGTGATGAGGTCATTGTCAGTGATTTAGAGCTCATCATAAAGAGACACACACACTCACACACACATATGCACACATGCACACACCCGTCTGTCAAACCACATGCTCAGGTTGAAAGGGCTAGGCCAGATCGGACAGACCTCCTCGTAGTGGTCACTCACTTGTCTGATTTTTTTTCTTTTCTACTCCTTTTGTTTGCCATCTATTTTCAATTATAGAATAGAATAGAATAGTTATGAAAACATGTTAAAACCATAATAAAGCATTGTTTATACATAGATGACACAATAATTAATGAGTGAGATAGATTTCAGTTAACACAGCTAATCTCTCTGGCTAAACAGCTGATTGCTAATGCTGCTAGCGTCTAACTTTCTCATTTCAGAATATCTATAATCAGTTTCTCTCTCTCTCTCTCTCTCTCTCTCTCTCTCTCTCTCTCTTAGTGTGTGTGTGTGTGTGTGTGTGTGTGTGTGTGTGTGTTTTAGTGCCAGACTCTTGTATCAGTACTTTCTGAAAGCTAGCAAACAGCGTCTGCATTTCTTTTGTGTTCTTGACAGTGCGCGTGGCTCCCCTTTTTTGTCTCTCTGTATCTCCTCTCCGTCCATCGTCCATCCCTCGGTCACTAGCGTCCCGTGTCCTCGTTCTCTCTCCATTTCTGTTCCTTTCGTCTCTTTTCTCTGAACAATAGTACTGTCTAATCTCCATGTAAAAGCTGCTTCCCCTCCCTAGAGGGCTGCTTGCCCATCGTTTTGTCATCTTTTCTTTTTCTTCTGAAAGACAGGAGATGAAGGAGAAAATGGGGGAGGATGAAGAGGGCCTTTTTTTGGAGGGGGGGAGGGGTAATTAAAGAGGTACGAGGGGCCCATTTAGCTCTTATCAGCTGTTGTTTGTGAGAAGAGTTTTCTTTCTGTCTCTTTCTATCTATCTCTATCTCTTTCTCCCCCTCTTACCCCTTCCTCCTCCTCTGTGGGTTCATTGCCCTGATGAACTGTAACCCAGTGCTCTCTTAAACGGTTTAAGGTTGTATTGAATTTGGCAGAGATCATGCCCGCGGGGGGAATGGTAGATGAAGGCAGGCCGTTGATTGGTGAATGGGTTTAAGCTGATGTTTGAACTCCCCGTGGGTCCGATATGCTCTTTTTTATGTTGACTTTATCAGTTTTCTGCTCAATTATCCATCCGAGGCTTTTGCAGCTGAGGGCTGCCCATAACTCACCACCCCCAACCCATCTTAGACCCCCCCCCCATACACACACACCCTCCATGCCCCGTCCAGATTGCCTCCGACTCGTGGAGAGAGAGAGAGAGAGAGAGAGAGAGAGAGAAGCTTTTCTTTTATTCATGTAAATGATGTTAATGATATTTCCCAGCGTCGACACACGATCTGTGATTATGAAGATTTGATTAACAATTAACCCTACCCTATTTTACCCAGAGGAATACTTGCTAACAAGGATGGAATTTCTACAGTGTTGTGGTACAATACGTCTAAAGAATATTATCACGAGTGTCAAAAAAAATCATTATCACTAAAACAAGAAGAAACAAAAATCAAGCCAAAAAAAGGCTATAGATAAATAAATACATTAGTGTAGTACATTATAGTATAGTATAGTATAGTATAGTATAGTATATATTTATGGTAAAGCTTAGTATTGTATAGTATCTTATGGTATGGTAAAGTTTAGTTTAGCATGGCATGGAATAGCATAACGTAGTATAGTATGGTAAGGTATGGTTTTGAATGATTTGGTGTGGCATAACCTTGTATCACATGGTATCAGTGTAGTATGCTCATTCATGGATGGTGTCAGAAGAAAATGACCAGACTATTCAGAGCAGACTCAAATAGTCACTCGTTGCAACTGTGATGAACTGAAAAGCCTCTAAGAATACACAGACCCTTAAATAAATGAACCGTAAACAGAACTTTCAGAAAATTTCAAGTGAATCATAACCTGATAGCTGTAATTAATTATGACGTTGGCCACCACTCTAAGTTTACCATATAATTCAGTTGAAAATTTCAGTCCCTTCTAGCATTAATAGATTTTTTTTTTAAAATCCTGCTATAGCCACATGCAGACGCTGGCACTAAAAAAACCGAATTAATCCGAGAGCCTTAGCTGCTAATCGTCCTCATATCCTTCACTACATCGTTAAATCGCACTGAAATGGTATTTAATTTCAGGTTATATGTAGCACAGATGTCCGTGTCTAATGGACTCTCTTCGCTCTGTCCCTGTCTCCCAGTTTAACCGGTGTATCACGTCTCAGCTGATCAAGTGGTTCAGTAATTTTCGGGAGTTCTACTACATCCAGATGGAGAAGTTCGCCAGGCAGGCCATAAACGACGGCGTGACGGGGGCTGAAGAGATCGCTGTCAGTCGAGACTCTGAGCTCTTCAGAGCTCTCAACATGCACTACAACAAGGCCAATGACTTTGAGGTACATACACACACACACACACACGCACACATGATGAAAAGATGAAAAGATGTGCACAAATGTGCTGGGTGTGTGCCTAGCTGGAATCATTTGGACACTGTAAGAATGAATGCCTGCGATTTTACTGTGCCATAATGATTAGAGAGAGAGAGAGAGAGAGAGGAAAAAGAGAGAGTGAGCGAAAGAGAGAGGAAGCGAAAGACAGAGAGAGTGTCCTGTGTGTCCGGAAGGTTAGTGCAGTCCCCTGGAAGGACCAGGTCTGCTGGCAAAGCACTTCGTCAGAAAACACCTCACACTGGAGTAGAGCAAGGTTATGAGTCCTGCTGCTTCAGAAAGAGAGAGAGAGAGAGAGAGAGAGATGCCAGGACGAAAAAGAGAGAGACATGGGGGAGAGGGAGGGAGGGTCTGATGGCAGGGAGAAACAGAGAAAGAGAATCAGAGAGAGAGGAACTGGCGAGAAAAATGGCCAGTTGAAAGGAAGTGAAGTGAGAGTGAGAAAAAAGAGAGAGAGAGAGAGAATGAGAGAAAAAGTGAGAGCTACAGGGAAAATGTATAGGTGAGGAAAAGGAGGGTGAGGAATGAACCTGTGAAAATACCTTGAATATAGAATAAATGAAATACACTTATCAACTTTTTTCTCTCTCTAGATTTGATTACAACGTTTTATTCAGACAATTTGTTAATAATTCATAATTAGAATCAATATTATAATTCATAATTAATCACATTTAGCCTCGGTGAAGCCAAAGTAAGCTAGTTTGTCAACTGCTAAGGTTAGCCAGTCTATCTAGACTTCAGCTCTTAAAATGATCAGTTGCTAACAATACACAGCGAACAATGAACCATATTAGCCGCAGTTAATCGCTTAACCCAAAAACAACCTGCTCACTGATTATTTTCCACGTGTTGTGGGCTAACGTTAAACATTAGCTGAGCATTTACACTTAGCAAGCTAGTCATAAATAAACTACAGACAAACTAGCATACAGTGGAATGAGAGTGTTTGTTGGCTAACTCAGCTAAACCACCAACAGTCTCATTTAAATGATATACAGCAGCTTATCGAGATGTTTTGTTTTTTTATGTTAATGCTATATGTTTAATGATGACACTTATTTAAATGACTTAGCTAGATAGATAGATACAAATTAGGAAACTGCTTTTCTGGCTGAGAAAGGTGGCTGCATAACTCGCAAATGTCAAACTTAGCTAAAGATTTACACTTAGCAAGTGGCCATTATTAGCTTAAAGTCTCATTGAAATAATGCACAGCTTCAAGATTTTTATCTTTTATGTAAACTTATTAGTCCAAAGACTTTTGTTTGGAGAGGGAGTTTCAGAAACATGAAGGTTATATTGAGATGTTATATATGTTTTTTTTTTATGATGTAAAGTTTCGACACTTAATAACATCAAAGATGTTAAAAACATCATATTTTGGTATCAAACCCGAACTTGCAAGATCAAACTCACTTCCTGTTTGCACCTGAAATGCGGTGCACTTATCTCGTCTCACGTAGGTTTTCTGACTCCTATCAGTGCTCGTAAACGTTATAATGATCTGGAATGCCACAACTACCCCCCCCCCCACCTTCCCGCATATATACAAACACACACACACACAAAGCTTTCTTTCCTCTTCTTCTTTTTTTCTTCCTCTTGCTATTTAACTCGTCTATCTCATCACCTTTCTTTTCCCACTGACCGTTTTGAAAGAAAGAAGAGGTTGTTCCTTCTCCACACCTGACACACACACACACACACACACACACATATAGAGACACTCATCTCAGGGTGCAGGAACTTAAGTTTTCATGCTCGAGATGATTTCCATATATAAACGAGAGATTTGCCTACGGAGAGGAGATGGGTGAATAAGTCTACTGTTGTTCTGTGAAGTTCTGGCCTGCGTGCGTGCGTGCGCACGCAGGAGTGTTTGTGTGTGTTGGCGGGAGGTAGACGGGGCTGTTTTGCATATTAAGGATTTTCTCAGCAGGTGTCTGATGGATCTAATAGCTGATCAAAACTTTGCACAAGGAAATTATGCCAAGCCATGCAAATCTTTACAAACTAACCCACCTGACCGTACTCTGTGTGTGTCTCCGTGTGCGTGCGCCTGTGTGTGTGTGTGTGTGTGTGATATGATGTAGAGGCAGAAATTGTGCTGGTTGTGAACTTACATGTCCCCAAGATACCCAATCTCCCTACCTGGCTAGATCACTATTCGAAACACGAGCTTGTGCTGAATCAGCATCGCGCGCGCACGCACACACGGCAAGGTTTTTTTTTTGTTTTTGTCCCGATCCATGTACTCAGCTCCACCTTCCGAGTCTCTTTAGCCTATATGATTGTGTCCTGTTTCTTTGCCCACCTCCCTGGTCCTCGTCGTCGTCCTCCTCCCCCCCGTCTGTCTCTTTTCTCCACTTTGACGGTAATCAGCTCTGTCACTGATTTCTTTCTTCGCTCCCTCGAGAAGCCTTTTGAAATTACTGTTTGCTACTTCCCTCATTCCCTCTCTCGCTCTCCCTCTCTTTTTTTGCGCCCATCATTTTCTTCTTCTGTTTTCTCGTTCCTTTCATCCTCTTCAAATGCTTTTCTTCCGTTCCGTTCCTCTCTTGAGCCCATTAGGAAGTTTTAATGACATATTTTTCCCCTCACGGCACAGCGAGCACAATCAGCAATTAAAGCATCTTCATTAATTACTCTCTCTCTCTCTCTCTCTCTCTCTCTCTCTCTCTTTCCTCTCGCTCCCTTTTTCTGACTGTTCGCTCTGTATTCGTCAGCTCTGTCCATCAGTAAACACTAACACACACCATTTCAGGAGCCACTTCAATATTCAATACAACAGATTTTATTTATTTATTTTTTGAATTGGAGGTTTGTTTTTCACAACTTAGTGATAGAATAATTTTCCTGACAAAGCTCTCATGAAACGTTTAGGCTTGAAGAGTAACGAAGGATTGGCTTCAGACGTGACCCATTACAAGTTAGCGACTGATCCATGGTAACAGCGTTGATTCTTTTCCTCTAACGCCAAGTCCCAAAATGTTTCATTCCACTTAAACAATAACATTTTCTATCCATATACAGCACTGTGTACTGAGCTTTTAACTTTAGCCTCTCATTTCTAAATATTTTGCTTCCAAAGAGCCAGACCTGTTTCTATTTTTCAATGTAGTCTTGAGGAACAGTTCTCCAGGCCACACAGTGACCTATGAAACATTCAAGCACAAAAAAAAAAGTGCGTTAAGGCATGAACCAGTGAGAAACAAGTGCAGATGATGACAGATGATCGAACAGACAAGAGTGGAAATGAGGTTGCTGCTGAGGTTGTTATATAATCAACCAGTTTTATCTTAATAATTTAACTTAATTTAATTTGATATGAAGAAATAAGGGCGGAGGGTCAAGACTTTGACACATTTAGAGTCTGAGAAACAAGTTACTTCTAGTTATCGCTTATTTTTTAGACTCCTTTCATAAAGCTTAAATCTCCTACCTAGAATTATGAGATTCATTTAATTATCATTTCTTTATTTTTTTATTTATGGAAATATACATAAAAAACAAGCACTTTTTTGGATTAAAAAAATGAAAAGATGAGTCACGATTTGAATGAAAATGGATATCAATAGATATAAAAAAGAAGCAGCTTAGGATGTAAAATGGTGTGTGTAAGTGTGCATGATGCTGATCTGGTAACAGCTTATTCCTATCAGATGATCTACGTTACATCATCACATTTATAAAGGCTTACAAGACAACAAAAAAAAAAGGGAAACCTGTAATTCAGCGCTTTTTACATGGTGGAGCTGGACGTGTGTGACTGCCGGTCTCCCTGCAGGCTGGAACATCTTGCCTAACACACTCCAGGTCGTCTTGTCCATGCCAGACAGAAGCACTTAGTGCCAGAGTGCCGTTTCTCCCCCGTGGGCCCCGGGGCAGGTGGGGTTGGATTGGGTTTGAATGAGGTCGTCTGCTTCTTCTCATATTGCCCTCGACACGACGGACCAGATAAGCCATTTAGCAAAGACGAAAGGATCTGATTCAGATGTGTAGCCGCTGACTGTCACTTTTGCATGTTTTTGTGCACTTTAGGTGAAAAAAATGTGTCGGATCCCAGACTCGGGTTTCAGAGTCCCGGAGAGAGATTTGCAACTTGTTCTTTTAATTGCGCAAACACTCCTTTGTACCTGCCGGTGAAACCTGGCCCCTTAGACCCCGGATCTAGACGTGACCTTGTAAGAGTCAAAGTTTGACTAGCGTGCTCTGGAGTGGTTTCCATCTGCGTAGGTGTGCGTGTGTACGTGTGTGTGTATATGAAATGAAGCCATCCCAGACCCTTTCCCTCAGGCTGACATTAAAAGATCTGGTTTTCGCTTTAATCTGAATTGATCTAAAGTGGCCTCAATCACGACTAAAGACTGACACAGCTCTAAGAGGAAACACACACACACACACACACACACACACACATAAACATATGCTGCATCTTTTCTCCATCCTTCTTCCTGTCTTTCTTGACTTCTTTCTTCAAGTCTTCTTTGTCCTTCCTCCATCCTTCTCCTCCCTCCCTTCCCCCTCCCTCCTCTTGTTCTCCCTTTCCACCTGCTCGTCTCTCCATCCTGATATTGAGATGCAAAGGAACAGCTTGTCACATTCAACATGCTCAAAAAAGAAAAAAAAAAAAAGACCTTCCCCCCACAGAACCTCGACGGTACGGCGAGCGTCCGTGCCAAGGAGATTGGCGCACACTTGGCAGGGCCGAGAGTGCCAATGGCCTTGTCTCAAGTCCTCCCGCGTCCCCTTTTTCCACCCAAATAGATCGCGCCAAGATGGTGGCCATCAGTGCTGGCTGGACGCGTCGCTCCCCCGTGGTGTGCCCCTCGGCTCTATCCTCAGCCCAATGTTAATCTGCTCCATCCTCTATAACCTTGTGATTGCGAGGGAGAATACATAAAACTTCTACGCTAAAAAATCCTGTATCACACCAAAGCATTGGTGATTAACACTTTTTCCGTAATGTTTCATGCGTTGAGAAATAAAACACTTCATAAGGATCACTTTTAACAGTGTCTCCATTTTATCACATCACTTTGTTGTTTATTATTTTGCTAAAACAGCACACTCTGTACAAACTTACCACTAATTCTGGAAGTCAATTTAGTTTACATAGTCTTTTCTTCTCTTTCCACTTTGCCGATGCTCCAGATGTCTCGGCTCCCACACCCACGTCCCCTCCCATCTCACACCCTGCACTCCCTATCGTCATACGCGCTCATGACTGTTTGACTCCAGGGACCTGTTTGGTGACCCCGCTTTGCTCAGAATCAAACCCAATCTGGGCGCCATGTGGAGGACGTTACAAGACAAGAGTTCATCCCTGCTCATCTGTAATGCAGATTACATCGCAATCTGCTCGCCACTGAGCTTCCATGCAGAGGTTAGAAGCGTGTATACATTAGCGAAGACAGGATATCCAGCACGCAAGACGGGGGCGCAGAGGCAAATGTCCACGGCAAGACGTCGTCTCGGGTGTTTAGATGGCTTAGTGAGAATATTTACATTTATAACAGTCACATTAGCATTCCTAAACTGCTAGCAGGCTTTATATATGATATATAATGCATAATGTAACAGCATGGGATACCTGTAATTATTACTTGATTTTTAATTAATATTGATTAAAAAAATATTGCATTTTAGTTTTTATATATTAAAAAATTTCTTTTAAAATTTAATATAAAAATATTAATATTATGTTATAATATTATATAAATATATTTTATGTATTTAAAAAAAATAGAAATAAAAGTTAGAAATATGTAGAAATTAAAGAAAGAAAGAAAATAAATATAAAAAATTTATTATTACAGTTTTTTGTTCCATAATTCTTTTTTTTTTCAAGTTTACAATATGAATAAAAAAATATTTAAAGAATCATATAAATGTAACTATTTGGAATTTTGTATATATATGGTACTATTTTATTTATTCTGTTTAATTAATTAATTTATTTATTTATTCATTTATTTATTGCTAATTTCTCATTAATAAAGGTTGCCAGGGTAAATCAGATCAAAGGAAGACTAGATAGACATAATACTTTTTCAATCTACTTTTTGACCCAGTCCGTGGAGGACCAACAGAATCATCACACACACTTTCTCTCTCACGCACACACACCTTGAGAAGCAGAGTGATGACGTGGCTTGGATGTCCTTTCACTAGCTCTTAAGAGTCAAAAAAAAAAAAAAAAAAACAAGCAAGTGGCAAGGCCATGCTAGAATGTCCAACTCAGCTGCAATGTTTGCCTATCAGGGCAAATCTCCTGCTGGACTCTTCAAGGCTGCATGGTTTGAGAGCCTTGGTTTCAGGGAAAATGCTTATCCTGAGAGAAAGAGAGAGAGAGAGGACTAGATAGACAAACTGGGACTCAGAGTGTTTGGATGTTGTGACACAAAAAGCCTTATCATGGCTTGTCCTCCACTATTGATTTGTCGCTGATAGGAACACCAGTGACCAAACACGGTTTGCTTTTAGGCATCGTTGAGAAACAGGGTAGGTGTGGGGGGGGGGGAGTGTTTTTCAGTTTCCGACCACCAATACAGATTAAAAAAAAAAAAACTCAATACAAGAACGAACACACACCCTCATCCAGGAGAGTGTACCTGGGCAGTTCCCAGCTCGTCTCGAACGGTCAGGTTGACATGAGAATTTTTCCGTTTCGCTTTCCCAGGCCGCTGGTTAGGGATTAACCAGGAGCGCTCGGAGCATGCGGGGTCCGTGAATCCTTCAAGGCCATCGCTGCCTTTATCTCTCAGGGTCAGCTTTTGTTTGGCCAGCGCAGAACAAATAAAAACACGCTCCCAAATGAAATAAGACCGTTTCAAAGAACCAAGCTCAATTCCCCCCCCCCCCCCCACTTCTCCTCTCTTCTCTTTTCTTCTCTTCAATCTCTACCACCATAAATCTGCGTGAAAGTTTCACTTGGCTACATTTGATTTAACACACGCACATCCAGAGTCGGACTTTCCCCTTAAACACACAGACTTTGAGTGAAAGTTGACTTGACAGCTTGTTGTGCATTATAATGGCAGGTTTAAAGGCGTGCTCAGGCAGGACAATGTTCCATTGGCTAATCAAAGGCGAGGAAATCTGAAGCCGTCTGTCGCATCTGAGAAACATAACTCTCATAAAGCTTTCTGTCAGCAGAGAGCGAGAAAGAGAGAAAAAGAGAGAGAGAGAGGAAAAAAAAGAGAGGAAGATAGTTCTGGGCAAGTTCAGTTGTGTCAGAAAAATCAATGGAACACCCTTTAAACCTTTAAAACTTACGGTGTATTTGAGGGGAACATGTAAAACACATAAACACATACACATATACACACACAGACACAGACACACACACACACACACACACACACACACACACACCAATAGTATGTATCTCAATCAGTCTTTGAGCGGTGATTAGTTCAGCACAACACCTGCTTAAGATATTCTAAGATTGATCTAAATGTGTGCATGTGTGCTGCGCACATGTGTGTGTGTGTGTTCATCTGCCTGTGCAAGTGTGTTCATATGTGCGAGTACACACACGTGTGTTAATATCACAGTCATGCCATATGCTGTCATCATTACCATACAACTCTTAAAAGCTGTTTATGTGCTACTTCAGAGGAGACTTGACAGGTGTTAATCTGAAATGCAACCAACACCATCACACCCATAACAC
>JAQQZS010000012.1:33690144-33700640 GCA_030068045.1 Platyallabes tihoni | reverse complement strand
ATTGTCCGGTTTCAAAGCCTCAATTTTATGCCTAATATTTACAATTTTATTATTAAAAAAGTTCATGAAGTCCTCACTATTACATGATGTTGTTGTGGAGATTTCTGCGGTGGTCTTATTTCTGGTTAATTTGGCTACGGTATTAAATAGAAATCTAGGATTATTTTTATCTAGATTATTATCTGTGTATTAGCAGTTTATCTCTGTTTTGCCTCATCTATTCTAGAAAAAAAATCTCCTCCAGTGTCATTTACGCAGTTATTACATCAGTTATTAATGTGTTCGACTAAACAACATTGTGTCCTGGTGTGATGAAACTAAACCTCCTGCTGGAATGCAGCATGATTGATGACCCCGAGGCTGCAATCAGTGTTTTATTGCCAACCGTGTGTTAATAAAATAATAAAGTAATCTCATGTGCTGCATTTATGATTCTCCTTTACATTCCTGTGTGTGTGTTGTCTTCAGTAAACACCACACACACACATGCACACACACACACACACACACACACACACATAGAGGAACACTGGGACAAGTTGCATTGCAGGACTGTGATGGAGGAAGAGCAGGAATAACAGGAAGTGCGCTCTCCTTCACTTATGTAAACGTATCTGGGTGACTGAATGTCTGGGATAAATAAACAGCTGAACCTTTTTTACCCTCTAAAATGTGAAAAATGTAAAAACCAAACAGGAACACCTGCGCCTCTGCAACCGTAATGTCACCATGACAACCACCTCCACTGTGTGTAAATAATTTATATGCAGATAGATGGAGGAGATGCAAGAAAACAAACGAGTGTGTATTAGTGTGTCAAAGGGGCAGACAGCAACAAAGGGAGACAGACAGCAACATCCGCTTTCTTTTCCATTTACTTCACAAATATTTACTTTGTGATTTTATCTTCTGAAGAAACATTTTTTTAGGCATTTTACCGGATCTGTGTACAGTACGCTCAGGGCCGCAGCTTCCAAAGTTCATTGAATTATACATGTTTTTAGTTTATAACTATATTATAAAGGTGTAATCTGGTGTCCAGGCTATAGTGGGTGGATAAGGTAGATTCTCCTGATAACTGCACCTCCAGGTGGTTAAAGAACATCCACACATCAACCATCATGTATCACGTCTGGGTCTGAGTGAGGTGGAACTCCATATGTTGTTAATGCAGCAGCGCCATGCAGAAGCCAACAGGCAGGTGAAAGAGCTGATGCCTGTCCACCCGTTGGCTATGTGCCCATGAAGAAGGAAACCTTTGGCCTTAAACTTCTCTGCCTCGCAACTACTGTACATCTGCTCACAGGAAAGGGCTGGGAGTAAACCAGAGGAAATCTCTAATCAAAGTGCTTAAGGCAGCTCAGTGATGAACCACATCTCTGCCACCACTGCTGAATCTTGTTATTCCACTGTCCCCCATTGGTGGTGAAAGAAGGGGATCTTTACTAAATGGGCAACAGCTAGTTCCCTATAGTTCTGCTCGGCCCAGACTAGTGGTCACTCCAATGTTGTCTCACCACTACAGCGCAACAATAAGAAGCTGCAGTTACTGGTGATAGCTAACTGACAGAAGGGTTTGCTTCCAATAGCGGGAGAGATGTTTGACCATCGTTGGACCGCTAGTCCACCTCAAGCTGGGCAGCCCCCAGTCAGGAAGGTGCTGTTTCACCACAGTCCACCTGCTTTACTTTACCATCACATGCTTGTAAAAACCTGTGTGATAAACTGCCTCAACATCACGACACTCCAAGCGAGATGGTCACTGAATCTGGTACTCACTGTGAGAAGGTCTACAGATTGCTCTGGCAGGGCCGCAGTAGAAAGGAGCCCAGAGAGCATGGAGTTGCCTTTGTGGTGTCTTTCAAATGCTGGATCCCAGAATTAGGGCACCAACAGTGAGACAGTCTCCAACTGTCAACAACGTTTCAACCTATGAACACTTTAAGCTCTGTACCTCAATCCTGAGACCAAGGACACATTCTATTCTACTGCTTTCAACACTTCACAGCTTCCTAACCAGAAGGGCCTACTCCTACTTGTCCTGACAAAAGTCATCATTGTACTGATCAAGAAATGCTCTTCGTGGATGATACTGCAGGTGTCACACATTTAGAACATTATCAAATCACGAATATATCAAAGGACTGAACAAACACCTGTGTGGAGAGAAATGAACAAATCCTTCTGATTCATTAAAGACGAAATCGACAAGAGCGAGTAAGGTTAGCAACGTGAGCTGACTTTTTAAAAGTTTTCTAAAATGTTACATTTCACACTCATCTGAACACTTCCCCTCTGATCAGACATCTTTCCAAACCTGTAGCTAGCCTAGCAACAGAGACATAGGGTTAGCTTGCTAGTTAGCTAATATAGCTTATTAAAACTCCAGGAGAAAACTAGTTTGCTAATGCTATGTGATGCTAGGTTATCAAATGTGTGGATGTTGTTTCGTTGGAAAACGTCTCGACTTTAGCACATTCACATCCCGCTGTCTCTGTGACTCAGTCCCGGCCGCGTCGAACAGAAAATGTGGACACGAGTTTTATTACTGAGACGCTGGAGCACAGTTTAATTAATTATTAAACAGTCAAATTAAATTGATTTATTTGTGCTTCTTTGTTTGTGACACATCATAGCACAACAAAATAATAAAAGGCAAAGCATGGTGATGACATTATTTAGCAGAGCTGTAATGTAACATGACAAGGGGGGTGGGGGGGGCAGGTGTTGAAAAACAGTATATTACCAGTAAGTTATGATTTCCTTTGGCCCATATGGAAACAAACCAACCTCTGAAATCTAACAGTAATTGAAAGCCATTGCAGTGTGGAGGATTGATGCGAAAACTACTATATTTATCTCCCAGTTATGGTCTGTTTATGGGTCAGATGTTGAGTGTCTAAACGCCTTAAAATCATTCAGGCTTTGTTCTGCAGTCTGCTCATATCTCTTTAGCCAATCATGCGCTCTTATTGTAATTAAAATCCAAGCAGGCAGTTTCACCCTTGCACCCCTTGATGCTGACCTTCACCCTTGACCCCAGGCCTGGCCAGCGAGAGCAGATGCCATACTCTCATCTTAGGAAATAGTGCGACGTGAGCCAGACAGTATCGAGACTTCACTATAATCGTTCTTTCAATTGTTCATACAGACACTGTATTTTCCCTTCCTCTCGGCATCGTGTCTTCTCCCCGCAGTCCGCAGGCAGCGTGAAGGCTCCTTGGGAAAGGCTGAGGCAGCATCTTTGTGTGACACGAACCGTCTGCTCTACTATCAAACACCATCTGTCGCTACATCTGAACTTGCACATATCTGAGCCACCTGCTTGGCGCAGAAGCCCCTATAAATGTAGTAAATGTAGTTTACACACTTACAGTCTGGCAAAATGCACAGTAAATTGGTTCATTATCCAGTGGTTTGGGCTACATTGGAAATATTTTTTATCTGTGCACGAGTCGACACATTGCTTTTCAAACAATTCAGGTTAAAAGCTTTCCTTGCTGAAGAGCCCCGACAACATAAAAAAATTATGCAAATGTCATTTACTAATGCGATACAAAGTATGAAGAACTTGATGGTCCATGAAGTTTCACACAAATTAATTTGTAAGACAAAATGCAAAGACCAACTCTTAACCAGCACCTTACTCTTCTCAACCTCTTCAATTAGACACGTAAATTGTTGAACATTTGCAAGTCAAGTATTTAAAATTATCTAAATGAATCTAAAATTATAATGTGTGTAACCCTCACATTCGAATCATAATCCGTTGATAAGTTGATAATCCTGCACCAGAACTGTTCTTCAGGATGAAATACTATACAATATGAACCCCTTATAAGCTGCATACCAAACTGCAAGGTTTCCTTTTTCTGATGTGCCTAATGTGTAAATTTATGGAAAATTGCACCATAAATATACTAAATGGGAAATAAAATACATTGGGATAAAAAAAAAAAAAACAAATAAGCAATTCATTGGAGTAATGAAGCAGAGTTACTATTACTGAGAATCTTTTTTCAATAAACAATTTATAATTCAATTTCCTTTGTACAATGTCTGTGAAAAACTTGCTACAGTACAGTAGTTTGGTGTTGAACCAGCTTTTGCCTTCAGAACTGCGTTAATTCTTTATGGAATAGATTCAACAAGGTCCTAGAAGCATTCCTTAAAGATTTCATTCTGTATGGACATGACAATGCCTCATGCAATTCACGTGCAGAACTCTTTGTCATATTCAAGAAACCAGTTTGCAATGATTTTAGCTTTGTGACATGGCTATGGACATAGACACATGGACATGGACAGCAACAATTCTCAGGTAGGCTGTGGCATTTAAACCATGCTCAATTGGTACTAAGGGGCTCAAAGTGTGCCAGGAAAAATCTCCCGCACACCATTACACCACCAGCCTGAACCCTTGATACAATCAATAAACTGTTGTTTACGCCAAATTCTGAACTACCTAAAGTGACTGGTGAGTCTAAGTTAGTTCACATCATTTTATAGCATATACAATTATAAGCAGCCTATCAAGAATATTTACAGTATGTAGAGTAATAATAATAATGTAAAAAAAAACTTTCGTAAAAACTTCTATTCACTCAGCACTGTGGGAAGGACCTTCATATACCGCGAGATCATGAATGTTAAACTAGTTAAAAACACACACCACTCCGTAACTCCTGACACCTTCAAACCACTTAAACGTACATATTCTTTCCTCTCACCCTCCCTTTCCCCATCTCTTTCCTTTCCTGTCTCTTTCTCTCTCTCTGACACCTTGTATCTCCAGCTCTCATAAATCTTTGATCGCTGTTAGCTTAACCTAAAAGGGCTCGTGTCATTAGAGGCTCAAGGCTTCTCTCCTTCTTCCGGCTGTAGATGAGAGCTCCTGCAGGTTTAAATATAGTGTGTCACACCTCGTAGCTCTTAGAATCACACGCCTGGCCTTTAACAAGCTTCTGAAGACATGGAACAGACATCTTAACAGCCTGTCACCGGCCACCAAACAAGCAAGAGATTGGGGACACCTAGTGGCAAGAATGTCTTTGAGAGAGAGTAGAACTTTTACTAGTTAGAGCTGGTTGTTAGAGATGGTTATATTTATTTTGCTCGTGTTTATCTATAGAGATCTATATTGATACTGAGGATATACGTATGTGTATGTTTTTTTTTTTTTTTTTTTGGATTAGAACGAGATACACATGATTTAAAGATTTTCCAAGAGATAATTAAATAGCCTGGAGTATGTAAAAAAAAAATAAAAAATCTGCTGCAAAGGTTATTATATCGTTGAATTGGCGAATGAGTGCAGAGCTTCTCTTCACCCATTCTTCTATTGAACATCAGCTGCCTTTGACAACTTGCAAGTTAACAGGGCTCTATTCTTGTAGGACTATTTGTGGAAAGCTTGTGTAATAGCCATTGTCATTCCACCTTCACCCTGTATGCTAGGTCATGTCTTAAGCTCAGCCGGAGTCACGCTGGCTCTCAGATGGTCGCAGTTCTCAATCTAGGCTAATCTGCCAATCATGACATCTAACCAAGGCAACATTTAAAGTGATCCCAGAGTAAAAATAAGTAATTGGTCTTTTTTAATGTGTTGTTCTGTGTTATGGACAGCATGTATGTGTGGGGAAAAAATAAATATAGTTTGAGATATATTCTCTTTTTAATGTTAGAGTTTACCCCTTCAGGGGAAATAATTGAAAATGATTGGGTAGAATGTTCATGGAAACGACCGCAGTGGGCTCTGAGCCACCTCGGTCAGGATCGTCATTCACAGATGTAAAACTGAGGCTAAGAGTGTCTTCAGCATACTTTTCTTGAAAACTTTTGTAAATGTCAACCCATGTAGTTTGACTAAAATATCGTGAAAGGGTGGGGAATGGGTGCATCTTGAACGTTATTGGGTAATTTTTTTTAATATATATGCCAATCTGCAAAAAACTTATGACAAATTTACTTGACATACTTTGAAATCACAAACATACCTTATTAAAACACTTTATTTTGGCAGCTTTCTAACATTGCCCTTGGGGCAGTGCTAGCTCAGTTGGCACTGAGTTACTGATCGGAAGGTTGGCGGTTCAAGCCCCAGCTCCAACAGGTTGCCATTATTGGGCCCTTGAGCAAGGCTTTTCACCCTATCTGCTCCAGGGGCACGGTATCGTGGCTGACCGTATGCTCTGACCCCAGCTGTGCTTGGATATGCAAAGAAAGAATTTGTGCAGTAATAAAGGCTTCACTTATCTTAGCTATTGTCCTGTGATTATACAAATGAGAAATATAATTCAGGAAAATCTGGTCTTTTCAGAACTATACATAGTAGACAATGCCAAATTCAACAAAGTCAAGGGAATCCCCCAGTTGTAATAGACATATACAAAGACACTTTTATGCGTCACTCTTAAACAGTTGATTGCTCTTCTTTGAAAAACACGGTGCAATGTTCTACATAACTTTTATAAAATTAAGGGTTTCCCAGAAAGACAAACCAACTTTTTTCATACAAATGCATATTTCATTCATTCAACTTCAATGGGCGCTTTATCCCGGACAGGGTCATAGTGGAACCGGACCTTTTCCTGGGAATACAGGAGGCTGGAATTCACACAAGACATTGCGCCACTGTACAAAGTTTCTCTGTGCATATTTAACTCACTTAGTCAGGTAATTAGGGAAATATGACGATCGGGACCCCTGTCTGTGAGTTATACTGTACTTTCAGTTTAAATAGCCATGTTTTTTTTAACCATGACAATAGAACATTAATGTTGATGTCAAATATAATTTCTTAATCAAATATTCAAAACCATGTGACATCTGATATAGGACCTAATTACCAGCCATGTCTGTATACACTCATATATATTTCAGATACACAAACTCCAAAAAGTATAGTTTATAGTTTATGGGATTTCTTTCTCCCTGTACATTTAGAAAATAATGAGGGATACTAGAATGGTACAAGCAGTTTTAGTAGCCAGCTTTTGCTGTAAGGGGTCCTTTTTAAGAGCTGATCTAAATGAACATGTATAAAATTGTAGCATTCACTATTCAGCAATTGTTTTTTTTTTCATCCAATATTTCTGACTAGTGAAAGTACATCTTATTGAATTAGAAAATGTATAAAAAACATTATGTTCGATTCTCATGTGATTCCAACATACTGGAACATATTGCAAGGCTGGATCTATTTATTAGGTTTTGGTATGCATGAAGTAAGAATCATTAACATCTAACCGACTTTGAGTATTCTCTAAGTGCCTTGCAAGTTCTGTAATACTGTAAGAACATGTTCCACCCTTCTGCTGCCCATATTCCACCAGCAGCAACACCAGCTTGCACCCACACCCCCATGTTTTTGACAAAGATTCCAGTTGGACAGATCAGTCTGCCGTCAGTCTCTTTCATTTCTGCCGAAAAATCTGGACGAGGCGATGTGCCGGGAATCTCTGGGACTCGAGGGGACGTCCTGGGAACTGAAGAACAAAAGGAGTGCGGCCCCAGCCGGACCGCCATCCAAATTAAGACCCTCTCAGATGTGAGAGATCTGGGCCCTCCGTTTCTGAGGAGCGGAGAAGAAAAAAAGAGCCAGCCGAATGGCAAAACACGCAAAGCAGAGACGGCTTCACAAAGCTGGCCTTGTTGGAGGGCACTCAGAAGGTGGAGGGGCAGAAAGAGGGAGAGAAAGAAAGACAGAAAGGGAGGAAGAGCAATGCTTCCAGTGCCGTCCCAGTAGATTGGGTCTGATGGGGGTCAGCTTGCTCCAGTTTCACTCCAATCGTGTCACAGGGAGTTTTATTTTCTGTATTGCAGTTTGCTCTATAAGAGCCTATTGAAATGCTAGCGCTTGAATTTATGAGGAGATGTATGGCTCTGCTATACACTCACATGTGATAATGGAAACAAAAAGGAATAAATAAATGATAAACAACTTAATTTTATCTCTTAATAAATTGACAACACTATAGCACATGTGGATAATATATCACAAAGCTGAATTGCTCATATTGAATATCAGTTATGTCTGTCTTTCCATTTTGGTTTATAAGACATGTAAGAAATTTCAGAGTATCTTAGAACTGTCCCGTCCCCATCCCACCCAAAATTTTGTTTTCTTACTTTCTAAAAATGACCCATGGAATTTATGCTACATTGGAAATTACTGCTTAGCACGTGAAAAAATATGACTTCAAAAAGACTTGTTTTTATGAAATATTTCAGATTATAGAAGTACAATGATTTTGCTTTCTAACGTTCATTATTATTAATATTATTATTATTATTATTATTATTATTAAATGTTATGCCATTATAGTTACATTAAAACTATTTAATTACAGGAATACAGTTAATACTGGTAACAAATTGTGCACATAAACATTTTCTACATCTTGCCTGTGTATACAGTGTGTACACTAAAAGCTTCTGAAACTACAGAGGACTTGACCATGGTGCTCTCACAGCTAGTTCTAGCTAAAACAGTTTCATTGTTTATCCTAAGTTCGTAGAATGGAAGAAGCCCTAAAAATCGTCTAACTCTGAATAAATAAAAACAAATGTTTCTTTTAGTTTTCATATGTACACAACCATACACAGTATGATAGGCAATAAAAAATGTATAAGATAGTCCGTGACCTAAAGTAGGAAGATTTCAATACAATGAAAAAAAGCTAGAATTTTTCAATAAAAATTAAATAAGAATAAATTTTGGCTCAAAATGTAAACTGTAGTGTATAAAAAAATTACAAAATGAGAATATGGAAATGTAAAAATATGGTTTATGACAGCAGCGGTATAATTGAAGCATGAAGTATGAAATGGAATGGTATGTGTGTCAATAGCAGTGTGATTGTCCAAGTTCCAAAGTGCATGTTAGTCCTCATCAATTAAATCAATATGAATTGTACTGTATAATCATTGATATGGCGACTTTCTGTAAAGAGATTCCTGTTTGCATCTTAGCATCTTAACAAGTGAAATAGTCTTGTATCTAGGAAAACCTATGTATAATTTCTTAAAATAAGATTACATCAAACCAAATGTAAGATTATTAAGCTTATTTTGGGTGAAATGCAATGTATTTCTTTATTATCTTTATTTGATTTGCAGTAATCTTATTTTAAGAAATTATAGATAGGTTTCAAGAATATTTCACTTTCTAAGATGACATTTCTTGCACTATAGTTGGAGTCTCCAGTGTCAGAGCTGTGTAAAAGTACAGTCTTTCCCACCATGGGAAAGTCTTCAGGACTGATGAGTTCCTGTTCCTACTTTCCTGATAATATGAGAATAAAAAGATACCAGTGAGGGAAGCAACCGCTGTAACACAAGTGAGAAAAGGAACTGATGTAGTTATTGATGTTTCACAACATTAAATGTCACTTTGTCAACAAATAACTTTAAGACTTGTTCTGTTATAGAAGGAATAAAACACCTCAGAATGAGCTGGAAAGAAAAGAAGCTAATCCACTTTCTGACCTGATCTTTTCATCTAGTTTAAATGTTTAGTCTAGGAAGGTTTAGAAGAGTGAACACCATTATTTTTGTATATATTCTTTCCACCAGCTACTGAAATGAAAAGTGTTTGCTAGTGAACTGTTAGCTTTTTGCATCAGTTAAGTACAGTACCAGCTTTGTTTTTGCTAACTATGGCTAGTCAGTGCTGCGTTGTAATTAGTTCTGCTTTCTATTACACACTGCTCGGCGTTCAACAAGCATCAGAGCTTTGCCTTGAGCTCTAAAGCTCTGTCCATGAAATCACAAGCAAGGCCATTTCAAGGCGAATTTGCGCCGTTCTCTCAGAGGAACTAAAGATTCTTTTTCAGAGTGGCGATGTGTGGGCCAGGCCAACCCGCGTAATTCCCGTGCTGCCGCTATCAGACGGCACGCTTTATCCACAAAGTGATCCCCTTGAGCTGTGAGGGCGCAGACTCAAGACAAGAGGCTGATGGTAAGGACAGGTGCGAGGGACAGGGAGGGAGAACAGAGCCTCGGGGCTAACCGGCCTGGGTCTGATTGCGCCTGCCAAAAGGGCCAAAGGAGGAATTTCATTTGTCGTGAAATGGATATGGACGCCAGCCTCGAAACAAAGAAGCGCCACTCCTCAGAGCTTGGCTAAAAATAATGGTGCATTTCCCAAGGTGCATCTGCGAGGGTTATTGTTTTCAGAGAGGGACTGAAGGAAAAGGAAAGAAGGACAGTAAGAAAGAAGGAAAGAAAGAAAGCAAGAAGGTTTGGCTCATGTAAGCAGATAAGCATGTTTCCGCCTTCGTTGTTCCTGCTAAGCTGTGAGAGTTCTGCTTTGAGCGATGAGCGAGCTTTTAGCAGGTAAAGGTGACATTCAAGCCTTTGTTGAGATATGACCTCAGGATCTGAATGCATGGCATTGTAATAAAAGTGTCTGGCAGCGGAGAGGAGGACGATGGGATGTCTTTTGTTCTCCATCAATGCATGCTCTGCTGACAGCAGCTCTCAGCCTTTTGTCC